>APFE030106534.1:26346-55729 GCA_000404065.3 Pinus taeda | reverse complement strand
CAACTAGGAGCTTGCATAGTAGCATTGATTGATTGTTGCTAGACCCGTTCTGGGCTAGTAGGGATCGCCTCTATCCGTAGAGGGGATTTACCTCTCCAACAGTACCTATTCCAGAAAATGATCTTGTTCAATGCCTAATAGTCAATACAAAGTGTCTAGGTCTTGTCCTTCTTTTGTACCAATACAATAGGGCTCTCACATAGTGATGAGCTTGGCTTGATGTGCCCTTTCTACAACAACTCCTGAATCTACCTTTGAATCTCATCGTTCACCAAAACAAAGCGTTAATGATTGATCCATTGGGTAGCAGTGCACCCTGGATGAGATCGATGGAGTGCTTCACTTGACAGTATAGAGGTATATCTGTAGATGAGGTGAAATGTCTATATACTCCTACACGACCTTGTCCATCTGCTGTTGTTGTGTGGAGGAGCCCTAGAAGCCATGGTCACAACCTTATTTTTTCCCCAAGGGTGAATCATAATGAAAACAAATTTATTGGTATGGGAAATGATATTACTGCATTGATTTGTAGTGATCAAAGAGATGGTGGTGGGTGGTGCTACCTCTGGTATCTTATACAACTTATTGCCCAAAGTAATAATCACAGAGCGAGGTCTAGACTCATATACAACATGCTGCTTCAACACGTATGGTTATTGTAATATTACATCACAAACTTCAAGAGGAGAAACATACCACAATACCTCATTCTTGAAGGGATTGATGATTTAGGGAAGGTGGCACTACTTGCTGGCGTGAAGATCGCATCCTTGGTCAAGCCACCTAATGGTGTACAAATGCATATGTGCTGTCATTGGTAGGCTCAGCTGCTTCACGAACTCCACTGAAATGAGGTTCTTTTGGATCCCACTGTCGACAATGAACCGCAACGAAGAAAATTTCACCCACATCTATGAGTGGAAGAGGCATTCTCCCTCCTCCAAATATTTATGATCATTGTTCTATATTTTGGTGGTGGCCATAGTGGAATTGGGCTTCACGTCAATGATATGCTTTCCTTTCTCATTCCCCTTGTCAGGTTCTGACTCAGAGTTAGAACATGCATTTGGTTCAGAAGTCTTCAACTCGGCCATCAGTGTTGGGTTGTGTTATATTCTTTCCACGACTAGCCTACGGTAGTGAAACCGGGGGGGTTAGAGGGGGGCGGAGCCCCCCTTCGTTGTGCCGATGGTGCAATGGGGGTCACAGGGGGTTTGAGGGGGGTGGGTAGCCCCCTCTACGGGGTCTGGGGCAGTGCCCCAAGATTTTTTTTTTTTGGATCCTATATTAGGTTGGGCGGACCTACTTATGATTTTTCGGTCCATGGTTTTGGACGCAATGGTTTTCGCTCCATGGTTTTGGACATGATGGTTTTCAGTCCATGGTATTGGATGCTTTGACATGTATAAATATGTATTGTAACATTGTAAGGAACATAATGAAAAATCAAGCTGGTAGTCCCAGCTTTGGAATCCAGTGGGAAAATCTTTGTGTATATGTGTTTTATGTGTTATGCTCTCACATTGTTTATTTTTCGTGTTTTAGAATTCATATGCAGGTAATCTCTATGCAGGGTTAAAACCTACATTTGGTATTTGATCTATTTTGGCTTCAAGGGGACGCCTTTGTTGTTGAGGGGCTTCACTCGGGCCTATGGTAGACCCTGTTCAGTGGGAGATTTGCGAGATCGATTCTAGTGGTAAAAGAAGATGGTGAGCAGTGGAAAGATAGAGATCGAGAAATTTAATGGTCAGAGTTTTGAGTTGTGGAAACTTAAGATGGAGGATCTTTTGGTGGTTAAAGATCAGTGGATCGTGGTAGATCTGGGTATTAAACCAACGGGAGTGACCGATGAAGAATGGAAGAAGTCGGATCAGAAGGCAAAGAGAACAATACGATTATGTGTCTCAGATTTAGTATTGTTGAATGTATGAGGTGAAGCTACAACGAAGGCTTTGTGGGACAAGTTAGGGAATTTGTACCAATCTAAGTCTCTGGTGAATAAATTGTTCCTGAAAAAAAAGTTGTATAACTTGAGGATGAAAGATGGAGACTCGGTGACAGAGCATTTGAATGCATTTAATATTGTGGTAAGTCAAGTATCCTCTGTTGTATCAAGATTTTAGACGAAGATAAGTGCATTAGTTTTTTGTGTTCTCTACCAGATTCGTGGGATAGTCTAGTTATTGCAATAGGTAGCAATGTAACTGCCTTGCAGTTTGATGAAATAGTCTCATCCTTGTTGATGGAGGAGATGAGACGGAAAAATATGAAGAGCCAGAATGGTGATGCCTTGTTTGTACGAGGACGGTCTTAGAACAGAAACAAAAATAAGTCATCAAGTGGGAGATCTAAATCTAGAGGGAGATACAAATCTCCAAGAAAACTTGTAAAGGTGGTGTGCTGGAAATGCGAAAAGGAAGGGCACTACAAAAGGGATTGTAAATTTAAAGCTCCTGACAAAGGAAAGGGATTTGATGATGCTCCTTTTGCAGAGGCAAAAACCACCTCAGATGAAGGTGGGGATGTGTACTTGGCTTCTTCAAGTACATATGTAGATCATGAGGCATGGTTGATTGACTGAGGTGCACCCTTTCACTTCACTCCCAATAGAGAGTGGTTTTGTGAGTATGATAAATATGATTGTGGCGATGTCTTCTTAGGAGATGATAGGAAGGCTAGAATCATTGGTCACAGAAAAGTAAAGTTGAAGTTGCAAGGTGAAAGGGTTAGAACACTTCCAGGTGTTCTACATATTCCTACATTGGCCAGAAATCTGATTCTGTAAGCAAGATGGATGATGCAGGTGTAAAAACAGTGTTCGAGAAGGATACCTGCAAGATGGTTCGAGGAGCACTGGTATTGATGCGGGGAGTTCGGACTAGAACTCTGTACAAGCTGCAAGTAGCACTGTTGTTGACGGGTGCAATAGTTCTACGATTCATGAAAATGGAACAGAAAATCTAGTGGTCCCTAGAGAGAAGACCATGCTGTGGCATCAAAGGCTTGGACATATTAGAGAGAAGGGCCTTCAAATACTTCATGGTAAAGGTATGGTAGAAGTATGAGTAATAGCTCTTTTGATTTCTATGAAAATTGTGTATATGGGAAGCAAAATCGGGCGAATTTCCCCTCTAGTGGTAAGAAGACGAAACAAATATTAGAACTTGTGCACAGTGATGTGTTTGGACCTGTGAAAGTTCCATACTGGGTAAGTCTGTGTACTATGTATCATTTATAGATGAATTCTCAAGGAATACATGGATATATTCCTTAAGAAGAAATCTGAAGTCTTTGACAGGTTTAAAGAATTTAAGGCTCTGGTGGAAAATCAGACAGAGAAGAAGATAAAGGTACTGAGGACAGATAATGGTGGAGAATTCTGCAGCAAGGAATTTGAAGAATTCTGTAAGAAGTATAGTATAGCACGGCAGAAGACTACTCCATATACACCTCAGCAAAATGGAGTCGCAGAAAGAATGAACAAAACGTTGATGGAAAGGGCAAGAAGCATGCTCAGTGGTGCTGGGTTAGGACAAGAATTCTGGGCAGAGGCAGTGGATACTGCATGTTACTTGGTCAACAGGTCACCTTCATCAGCGTTGAGGATAAGACTCCACAAGAAGTATGGACTGGTAAGAAACCCTCTCTTTCACATCTGAGGGTATTTGGATGTGATGCATATGTACATGTTCCAAAGGAGAAACGAACCAAGTTGGATAGTAAATCTGAAAAGTGCATCTTTATTGGGTATAAGGATGGTTTAAAGGGTTATAAGCTTTGGAACCCAACAACAAGGAAGGTTGTGTACAACCGAGATGTGGTGTTCAGAGAGTGAAAGATGTTATTAAACATGAAGTCCAACCAAAGGAACCTGAGAAGATAGAGTTTGAACTAAAGGACGAAGAATCAGACTCTACAACCTAGGAGGAATCAGAAGACGAAGAGCCACAAACTCTGGGTGTAAGAAGATCAGTTCGAGAAAGAAGGCAGCCAAAAAGGTATATTCCATCTGCTTTCTGTTCAAATTTTTCTTTATCTATTACTAATGATGATCCCATAACTGTGAAGGAAGTAGTAGATTCAGAGGATGGAAAACTCTGGAAAGAGGCCATGGTTGATGAAATGGCATCTTTGCACAAAAATGAGGCTTGGGATCTGGTGGAGTTGCCGGTTGGAAGGAAACCCATTGGCATCAAATGGGTGTTCAAGAAGAAGACAAATGCAGAAGGGAAGGTGGAGAAATAGAAAGCTCAGTTGGTAGCAAAAGGTTATTCCCAGGTGCCGGGAATTGATTTTGGTGATATTTTTTCTCCTGTGGCCAAGGTAACTTCTATTAGATTACTTTTATCTGTTGCTGCTGCTTTTGATTTTGAGGTAGAACAGATGGATGTGAAGACAACATTTCTTCACGGGGATTTGGGAGAGGAAATCTACATGAAGCAACCTGAAGGCTTTGCAGTGAAGGGTAAGAAAAGACCTAGTATGCAAGTTAAGAAGTCGTTGTTATGGGTTTAAAAACAGTCACCCAAGGATGTGCTATGAAATTTGATTTACATTTTCGGACTTGGCTTCACCAGAAGCAACGCAGATCATTGTGTGTATTTTAAATTAATTGGTGACTGTGTTATTTATCTGGTCTTGTATGTGGATGATATGTTGCTGGTTGGAAATGACAAAGAAATTATCTAGGATTTGAAGACCCAATTGTCCTCCAAATTCGACATGAAAGATATTGCTGCTGCAAACTATATTTTGGGCATGGAAATTAAAAGAGATCGGACAAAGAGGAAGCTCTGGTTAAACCAGAGGAAGTATGTTGAGACAATACTGCAAAGGTTTAATATGCAGGATAGTAAACTAGTGAAGGTTCCTATTCCTATAGGTGTAAAGCTATCTGTTGAATAGTGTCCCAAGACACAAGAAGAGGAAGAGGATATGTCCCGTGTTCCATATGCAACTGCAGTTGGTAGCCTAATGTATGAAATGGTCTGTACTAGACTAGACATTGCACATGCAGTGGGAGTACTAAGCATGTTTATGTCAAAACCAGGGAAGGAGCATTGGACAACAGTGAAGTGGGTTTTCAGGTATTTGTGTGGCACTAGTGATTATGGTTTGTGCTACAAAGGAATACCAGGATTGGACAGAGTTTTGGATATTTGTGGCTTTGTTGCTGCAGACTGTGTTGGAGATTTGGATCAGAGAAGATCTATAAGTGGGTATATGTTTAACCTATTTGGAGGAGAAGTCAGTTGGATGAGTAAAAAATAATTTGTAGTGACACTATCAACTATAGAGGTAGAATACATGGTAGGCACTCATGCAAGCAAGGAAGCAGTTTTGTTGCAGAGATTGTGTTCAAGTATTGGGTTAGTACAGGGAGCTATAAGGATAGACTGTGATAGCCAAAGTGCAATTTTCTTGGCAAATAACCTTGCTTATCATTCAAAGACAAAGCACATTGATGTTCAATATCACTTTGTGAGGGATATGATAGAAGACAAAAGGGTGTTGCTGGTACAAGTGGACACTTTGAAGAATACTGCAGATGCATTGACAACATCTGTGAGCTCTGAGAAGTTCTCTTGGTGTAGAGAAACAATGGGTGTTTCAAGGTTGGATAAATGACTAATCTCTCTTGTGGAAAGAAAACAACAAGTGGGAGAATGTTGGGTTGTGTTATATTGTTTCCATGACTAACCTACGTAGTGAATCGAGGGGTTAGAGGGGGGGAAGAGCCCCCCCTTCGCTGTGTCGATTGTGCAGCGGGGGGGTCATAGGGGGTGGCAGCCCCCCCTGTCCGGGTGGTTTGAGGGGGCGAGTAGCCCCCCTCTATGGGGTCCGGGGAAACACTTCAGGAATTTTTTTTTTGCCAAAGAGTTAACAATGTAATTGAGAGAGCAGAAAGACTTTACCTAGTACGGTAAAGGATTTTGATAAGATGATAGGGACATATATAGTTAGATGACCTACCTATGGTTTTTCGGTCCATGGTTTTGGACGCGATGGTTTTCGGTCCATAGTTTTGGACACGATGGTTTTTGGTCCATGGTATTGGATGCTTTAGCATGTATTAATATGTATTGTAACATTGAAAGGAACATAATGAAAAATCAAGCTGGTAGTTCCGATTTTGGGATCCAGTGGGAAAATATCTATGTATATGTGTTTTATGTGTCATGCTCTTGCATTGTTTATTTTCTGTGTTTTAGAATTCGTATGCAAGTAATTTCTATACGGGATTGAAATCTACAACCAGTGATCGCTTGGCCCGACACTCACTTATGTTGTGAGTGGAGCTCTTATGGAACTCACACCATTTTCCTGTGTCCTTCTTTGTGTTCGTGGTGTTGTTCTTTGGTTGCAGCTTCGACGAGTTTCCCTGGGCCACCCCACCTTGGTTTTGGCCTTTGATCTTTGGTTTGGGGGCATCTTTTCCTTACTTTGTATTCACATATATAGTCTCTCTTCTTATGTTTAAACTTATACTCAATCTTGACAGCGTATTGGTATGTCGTGCCAAGCGAGGAGATGTCTAGGAACTCCATCTTCTCCGGAATGTACTTGAGTAGACAATCGCGATACTTGGGTACCAAATTTCGCTCAGAATCCTTGATACCCAACTTAGTGTGCATGGTATGTAAAATATTTGTGAACTATGGCACATCATAGTCCTTCCCTGCCGTAGCATGGTCCACTTTATGTATTTATCTTCATAGCTCCTAACAGGGTAATATTGTTCCTTGATGAAATCTTTGAAAGAATCCCAAGTGGGTGCGGCTGAAAATAGTGAGGATTCCCTCTCGTCTTTTTGTTCGCAGTAGGTTTCCTACCAATCGTCGATGTGTGGGGCGGCTTTGAGAAGAGGATTCCCTCTCGTCTTTTTGTTCGCAGTAGGTTTCCTACCAATCGTCGATGTGTGGGGCGGCTTTGAGAAGTGAAAAAGTAATATATATATCTATATATATATATATAGATATATTGGGAAAAATCATGAATTAAAAAATATCCTTCCCACAGATACTACATTTATCTATGGTGTTTCCATATATTTTGCCCTCAAATATGGAAATAACAAAGTTAACTTGTGCCTTAAAAAGAGGGGTGCCTCCAGAGTGGTTGCTCGATTAAGATGCATTGCTTGTGGGTAGCCATCGAAGGATTTGGGCTTCCTCGAGCAATATTTTGAAAGGATCTCTTATCTCCTTGTATTTCTTTTCTTTTGTTATGGGAGGTCATCGAGGTTTGCGAGGCTAGCCTTGCAATGGTTTAACTAGATCAAGCCCTAACTCCTTATACCATGACCTAGTTAGGGACATGCAAAGAAAAATAGAGAAAGAGAAGATTGCTCTGATACCACTGATCCCATATTACATGAACACAAAAAATTATAGATGTAACCATAAATACAAAAATGTAGTATAAATAACACTTCATTTCATTAATATCAGAATACTGAAATATGCTTACAAAGAGAATGGAAATAAACTAGCTCGGGCGATGGTAGCTTATCTCTAAAAAGAGATATGGCGGCTGGATGCCTCTGAACTGTGTTATAATTAGGCTCCAATGCCTATTTATTAGTGAGAAACAATGAAAAACCATAAACATCCAAAAACCTAAGCCTAGGAGATGAAGCACCAAAATTGTGTTCCTTGTTTCGGTAAATTGGTACATCAATTTCCCAAGGAGGTAACTTTGATATATGATCTCCATTTGGCTATCATAATATCTCGTTTTGAAGATCTCGAAGAAGAGACACAACACCATTTCGCGAACCTATCAAAAACTTCATTAGTCTCTCCGTTTTCCATAAACACCTCGTTTAAGGCCTCAAAATGAATCCAGAAGTTCAGGACGAGAAAAACTGCCAAAAATAGTAAACTATGCTACAATTAAGGAAACAGAAAAACTGAAAAACTGAAAGAGATAGTGTTGGGGGTTCAAGTGGAATAGGAGGGTGGACACCAATATCCACCTAGATCAGTCCTCCCCCCTTAGGAAGCAATGGTCCCCATTGCATTGAGTGCCTCCATGAGATGGGGAAACTTCTGCTGAATTTGTTCCCTTGTGAACCACTTGCCTTGGTGCAAGAGTTGGCTAGCTTTGACAACCTGATATGGTTGGATCTTATGCTGGTGAGTGTTCTTGATCTATGTGTCTATGATCCGATCATTTGTGGCCTATTCCATGTAGTCTGGGTTTAGCTCTGTTGGTGTGAGTTGTTCTGAATGTCGGATGTGTCCACTAATGGTGGAAAGTATGGCCAAAGGCGATCAACATTGAAAACTAGGTGCATACCAAAGAACAATGGAATGCTGAGCTTGAAGGCATTGTACCCTACAACCTTGGTGATGGTGTATTACCCATATCAGAGCGGGTGAGACTTGTGATGGGGCCCAACGAGGCACTCGTTATGTAAATGTAGCCAAACTTTGTCGCCCACCTGAAAATTGTGCGACAACCGATGTTGATCATGGCGTTACTTGTACTTACCATTGGCTTTGTCCAATATATTATGGACCTGCTGGTGGATGTGTTGAATGCGCTTAATGAAGTTGTTAGCCCTGTCAGCTTCGGACTAGACATGAGTTGAATCTGCTTGAGTCGTTACAAATGGTATGACCACATCAATGGGACATAATGGTTGAAATCCTAGCCCTACCTGAAAGGGGATGTGACCCGTTGAGCTGTGGAGAGCTCTGTTGTAGCTGTTATGGACATTGGGAATGCTTTCATCCCATGTGCATGGATGCTTCAAGTTGTAATTGTGAAAAATGTGTATGATCATCCTGTTGATGACTTCTGTTTGGCCATCAGTTTGGGGATGAAAAGCACTGGACTTAGTGAGTTTGGTATCCAACAACGACTAGAGACTTGACCAAAATCCACTTGGGAATCTGCTGTACTGATCAGTGAGAATGGACTATGGGATCCCAAAGTGTACCCACACTCGCTCAAAGAAGAGCTCAATAGTGGCCTCTGCTGTGGTACTCTTCTTGTAGGACACAATAATGGACATCTTAGAGAATCTGTCAATGACCATGGAAACATAGTTGTTGCCGTGCTTAGTATAAGGAATGCCCGACATGTAATCCATGGATATGGATTCCCAAGGTTGACTAGGAGTAAGCAGAGGAACATATAGGGCTTGCTTATTGATGGTTGGTTTGGAAATGGCACAAGTAGTTCATGATTTAATGTACCTCCCAACATCCTCACGAAGGTTTGGCTAATAAAAATACTTTTGCAGTACTCACACTGTTTTCTCTACTCTGAAATGTCCAGCGACCCGACTATAGTGCGCCTCCCAAATCATCTTGGCACACCCACTTGAAGGAAGACATATTTGTCCCAAGTGGCATAAAAATGCATCATGGAGGTGAAAATTTGGAACTTGCTTACCTTCCAGGAGTCTCTGGTATGTGTTGTCGAATTTTGAATCTCTCTCATAAAGATTCGGCCACCCCGAAGTCTCGTGCACATAGGAGTCGAGCACAATGATTAGCGCCATGACTGGTGGTTGGTTGAGGCAATCTGCAACATTATTGGTGTTGCCCTTCTTATACTTAGTGTTCAAATGTAATTTTTTCATGTATGTGGACCATTTTTTATGGTGATCATTCTACAACTTCCCCTGTGTCTTTATTAACTGTAGGGGTTGGTTTTATGTGTGAATGACCATTTCCTTCCCCATAATGTAATGCTTCCATTAACCACATGCTTGCACAATGGAATACATTTCTTTGTCGCAAGTGGGATACTTTCAGAATGTGTCTCACTATGGTAAGCGACAAGATGCCGCTACTGAGTAAGAACTGCACCAATAGTATAGATGGAGGCATCTGTCTCAATCTCAAATGGTTGCTGTAGGTCTGGTAATGTGAGCAATAGTGCAAAGCAGAGGTGATGATTCAACTCAGAAAATGTCTTCTGTTGGATTTCGGACCAAAAAAACTTTGCTTTCGCTTCACCCTTGGTGACTTGAATTAAAGGTCAAGTGATATGAGAGAAACCCAACATGAACCTGCGGTAGAATTTGGCAAGATCCTGAAAGCTTCAGAGCTCTGTTAGAGTGGTTGGGGCTGGCCATTTCTGAATGACTTGTATCTTGGCTGGGTCCACATGCACACCCTACTCATCAATGATGTACCCCAGATATTGAACCTTAGTTATGCCAAAAGTGAATTTCTCCAAATTGGCAAACAACTTGTGTTGTTGCAGGCCTTGAAGGACCTATTGAATATGGTGGAGGTGCTCTTCCCAACTCTGGATGAAGACTAAGTTGTCATCTAAATACACCACCATGAATGCATTGATGAAGGGTCACAAGATGTCATCCATCAATCTCATGAAGATTGCGGGGGCATTCGTCAACCCAAAAGGCATGACCAACCATTCAAAAAGGCCCTCCTTGGATTTGAGGCATTTTCCACACATTAGAGGGTTCTACAGGCACCTAGTGATAACTGGACTTCAAGTCAATCTTGCTGAAATATTTGGCCCCGTTGAGTGGGTCCAAAAGGTCATCAATCTATGGGGTTGGATACCTATTCAAGACAATGATCTTGTTTAGCACCCGATAGTTAATAAAGAGTCTCCAGGTCCCATCCTTCTTCTATACCAATACAACTGGGCTCCCATAGGGTGATGAGCTTGGCCTAATGTTCCCTTTTTGCAAAAACTCCTGAATCTACCTCTTGATCTCATCGTTATCTAGAACATAGCATTGATAAATCAATCCATTGGGTAGCGATTCGCCTAGGATGAAATCGATGGAGTGCTTGGCCCAAAAATGCAGAGGTACCCCTGTAGTGAGGAAAAAATGTCCCTATACTCCTCCACGACCTTATCCATGTGTTGTTTCTGTGTGGAGGAGCCATGTTTGGAAGCCTTGCCACAACCTTATTCTTACCCCGAGGGAAAATCATATAGAAAACAAATTTCCTGGTATGAGAAATGACCTTACTGCATTGCTTTCAGTAATCAAAGAGACAACAGTGGGCGAGGCTACCTACGGTATCATGTAGAACTTATTTCCCAAAGTAATAATAACAGAGTGAGGTCTAGACTCATATACAACATGCCACTTATAGAAGTATGGTTCTCCTAATAATACATCACAAAATTCAAGAGGAGCAACATCACACAATATCTCATCCGTGAAGGGCTTGATACTGCAGGGAAGGTGACACTACTAGATGAAGTAGGGATCTCGTCCTTGCTGAAGCCATCTGATGGTGTATGGTTTCAGATGTGTTTTCGTTGGTAGGCCCATTCGCTTCATGACCTCTACTAAAATGAGGTTCTTTTCGCTCCCGATGTCGACAATGAACTACAACGAGAACCTTTCACCTACATCTGTGAGTTGAAGAGGCATTCCACCTCCTTCGGATCTTCAAGCTCATTCTCCTAGATTTTGGTTGTGGCCACGGTGGCACTAGGCTCCAAGTTAATGATCTGCTTCCCTTTTGTCATTCCCCTTGTTGGTTTCTGACTCAGATTTAGAACATGTGTCAGATTCAGAAGCCTTCATCTCGGTTACCAATGACTGTTTGGCCCGACACTCACTTGTGTTGTGAGTGGAGCTCTTATGGAACTCACACCATTTTCCTGTGTCCTTCTTTGTCTTCATGGTGTTTTCTTTTCTTGCGGCTTCAGCGGGTTGTCCATGGCCTCCCCACCTTGGATTTGGCCTTTGCTCTATGGTTTGGGGGCGCCTTTTCCTTGCTTCAGATTCACAAATCCAAAGTCTCGCTTCTTCTGTTTAAACTTCTGCTCAATCTTGATAGCATATTGGTATGTTGTGTCGAGCAAGGAGATATCTAGGAACTCCATCTTGTCCTGGTTGTACTCTTGTAGACAACTGTGATACTTGAGTACCAAATTCCGCTCAAAATCCTTGATACCGAACTTAGTGCGAAGGGTATGGAAAATATTTGTGAACTCTAGCACATTTTGGTCCCTTCCCTGCCATAACATGGTCCACTTTATGTATTTATCTTCATAGCTCCTCATAGGGTAATATTGTTCCTTGACGTGTGGGGCGGCTTTGAGAAGTGTAGAAGTAATATTTTCCTGATTGGAAAAGTAATGAAATGAAAAATATCATTCCAATAGATTCAACCATTTATCTAAGACATATGCATTTATTTTTACCTCAAATATGGGAATATCAAAGTTAACTTGTACCTTAAAAGGATTGGCGCCTCCAGAGTGGCTACTGGATGAAGCCGCATCACTTGTGGGCAGTCGTCGAAAGTTTTGGGCAAAGTTATCCATCATCACATTCCTCTAATGCTCAAGGGCTTCCTCGAGAAATAATTTGAAAGGATCTCATGCCCCCTCATCTTTCTTTTCTTCCGCCATGGGAAGTCATCAGGGTTTGCGAGGCTGGTCTTACAAAGGCTCAACCAGATCGAGTCCTAACTCCTTATACCCTGACCTTGTTGGGGACATGCAAAGAGAAATAAAGAAAGACCAGACCCCTCTGATATCACTGATCTAAACTTCAATAGGAACAAAACAAATTATAGATCTAACCATAACTACAAAAATGCAGCAAAAATAACACTTCATTTCATTAATATCAGAATACTGAAATATGCTTACAAACATAATGGAAATAAACTAGCTCAGGCAATGTTAGCTTATCTATGATAAGAGATGTGGCGATTGCATGCCTCTAAACTATGTTAAAATGAGGCTCCAAGGCCTATTTATTATTGAGAAACAATGGAAAACTTTAAACATCCAAAAACCTAACCCTATGAGATGAAGCGCCAAAACTTTGGGCCACATTTGGGTAAATTGGTACATCAATTTCTTGGGGTCGTAACTTTGGCATACGATCTCCGTTTCATTATCATAATACCTTGTTTTGAAGATCTCAAAGAGGAGCACGAAAACAAATTGGTAAATTCATTAGTAAGTGGTTGGGTCTCTTTGTTTCCCCTAAAAACGTTGTTTAGGGCCTCAAAACGGCTCCAGAAGTTCAAGACCCAAAAAAATGTCAAAGATAGTAAACAATGCCACAATTAAGGAAACTGAAAAACTGAAAGAGACAGTGTTGGGGTCCAAGTGGAATAGGAGGGTGGCCACCAATATTCACATGGACCAGTAAAATACCTGGGGTCTTAATTGTGCAGTAGTCTATAACGCGACTTTTTGAAAGCTTTTTCGGCGGTTTTTTCCGGTCAAAATCCGGCAGCAATTCATTGGAATCCCAAGTTTGATAGCTAGTTTCTGCACACTCAATGGTTCCCAGGGGTTTTTCAGGGCGCTGAATCCAAATATGCAGTTAAAAAACCATTTTAACTGCTAAAAATCAAGATTTAACCTCATTTCTTCCGCCGGATTCCGTCACCGGAATCTCCAAAAAGTCGCATTATAGACAACTCCCTTAATTGTCTCAACTTTATTTTGTTGGCAAACTAAACATACTGCCACAAACTTTTGAATATCAGATTTAAGGCCATCCCAAAAAAATTCCTTCTTGACGATGTGGTATGTTTTTTAAAATCTCGAGTGCCCTCCTATAAGAGAGGTGTACAATTCCAAAAGACCCTTTTGTTTGGGTTGGGATTTATTACATAGATATAAACAATATTTGTACCACAATGAATACTTTTTCTAGATAAATGTATAAGATGCACTAGGATCTTGATGCAACTTTTGAATGAGTATCCACACCTCTTCATCATTCTTCCATTCATCCCTTGCTTCAGTTATCCAATTAGGTTGGATAATAGAAATGGCACAGAGCAATGCCTCCATATCCTCATCCCTTCTTGAGAGTGCATATACAACAACATTTTGCTTCCATTTTTTGTAGATGATTTCAAAGTCATAACCCAATATCTTTGTGACCCATTTTTGCTATTCTTCTATAGATAATCTTTGTTCCTAGAAGTATTTATGACTATCATGATATGTTTTTACCATTAAGTGTCTTCCATTAGGTAAGGGCGTCATTACTTCAGGGCATATAGTATTTCCAACATTTCCTTATGATATATAGGTTTGTGTAAGTACTTTCGCTTGATTGGATGACTTTCAAAAGCAATGGGTCTTCCTTCTTGCATTAAAGCAACACAATGTCATTTCCTGAGGATCACATTCCACAATAAATATTTTTGTGAATTTTGGTGTAGCTAAGACTACCATTGTCTCTTTAATATGTTCAAAGGCCTTGGTTTCTTATGGAGTCCAAAATATATATCTTTCACTAGTAATGTTGTTAGAGGTGCTACTATTTTCCCATAATTATTAACAAACTTGCGATAACACCTTGCCAACCTGAGAAATCCTCAAAGATGCCTTAAGGTTGTGGGGATTTTACATTCCTTGATGGCTTTAATTTTTTTAGGGTTTACCTTAACACCCTAATGAGATACAATATGACCCAAATATTCCACTCCATGTACCCAAAGAAAGTTTTGGAGGGTTTTGAATACAAATGTTTCTCCTCCAATAGTTTGAGCACCATGTCAACATGTTGAATGTGATCTTTCCAAGACTTGTTGTAGATTAGTATATCATCAAAAAATACTGACAAAAATTTTCCGAGGAAGGGTTTGAAAGTGGAATTCATCAAACCTTGAAATGTGGAAGTTGCGTTAGTAAAGCCAAAAGGAATGACCAATAATTCATAATGACCTTCACGACTTTTGAATGTTGTTTTCATAGTGTCTTTTGTCTTCATTCTAATTTGATGACATCCTGAAAAAAGATTTAGCATGGTGAAGTAAATTGATCCATGTAGTTCATCTAACAATTCATCAATAACATGAATGGGAAATTTATATTTAAAAGTGAGCTTGTTGAGATCTCTATAATATGTACACATACACCATGATCTGTCTTTCTTGTGCACCAATACTACCAGAGAAGAGAAAGAATTTTGGCTTGGTTTAATTACACCTACCTTTAGCATTTTAGCAACCATACTTTCAATTGCACTCTTCTGGTCATGGGGTTATTTGTAAGGTTTGATGTTTGGAGGAACACTTCCTGGAATCAAGTGAGTAGCATGTCATGATCGTGAATGGTTGGGAGACCTTTGGGAGTCTCAAATACCTTGGAATGATTGCCAAGGACTCTTTGGAGATTTGGAGAAATGGAAGGCTTAGATGTTTTAACATCTAGTGAGCATAATTGTGCAATTACCCCTCGTTGTTCCTTCTTAAATTTTTTTTTCATGCCATTAGAGCTAATTATCTTCTTAGGTTTCCTTGTGGTACCCCTTAATTCAATTTCCTTTCCTTCCTAGAAAGATTTCAAGATTTTTTTTTGAAAATATCGTCCCCAGAGATTGTAATCATTGGAATGGAAAGCATTGGATTATTCAATACATATTCCACCATGGTTAGATTGATATTATGGAACTTCCTGAGCAATTTATAGTTCCTCCATCAGCAACCGTTACTTGACACTTTGGTGTTGTATATAGAAAGCAATTCAAATCCTTGGCTAGATTACAATGAATAAAATTATGGGTACTACTTGAATCAATAAACAAGATTACCTTTTTCTTCTTGATATATCCTTCTATCTTGAGAGTTTGAAGAGTGATAATTCCCACCAATGCATTACATGGTCAGATTCATTACTTCTTTTTCAACCCTTGGGGTTGTTTCCGAGTGTATATCTTCTTATTTTATTGTTTCTTGTTCCTTTTCTTCATCCTCTTCCCAATCTATGTAAATAATTTCTTCTCGGCACACTTATGATGCTTAGTATATTTGCTATCAAAATTTTAACAAATCCCTTTTCCCATTTTTCCTCCATTTATTGTGGTGTTAACCTTATAGGTTGCGAGAGGCTAGGAGTGGCAACACTTCCATCGTTATAATTGTGAGTGGTAGACCTCCTTGTTGCCATGATTTTGCTTTCAATTTTTTTTTCCACCTTGAATTCATTCTATAATGACTTAGGTTCCAAAAAAGAAAACCTCATGTTGAATCTTATCCTATTCGTCATATGCTCCTCTGATATATAAATCACCTTGATATTCAATCTTTAGAAGTCCTCAATGTGCTCCCCAACTGAACCCTTTTGTTTGAGATTTATAAATTGGCTAAAGAAGGTATTTCTCTTTGTATCATAAAATGTGCTATTAATTCCTTCATAAAAATTGTCCAAGTGACAAGTGATTGACAAGAAAAAAGCCATCGATGCCGCACAAACTAATTGGGTTCTAAATACAAAGATGCAGTGCATATCTTTTGTGTGTGTTGTACATCATGTAGATCAAATAACTCCTCCATCTATAGTATCCATGTTACTGGATTCTTTCCATCAAACTCATCATATTGGTATTTTGAATATGGTTGGTCTTCACCCCAAATTTGGAATCTTTAAAATCACGATTCACATTCCTTTTGTTTTCATCATGAGTTTCATGGAATACCTTATCACCATTAGGAATAATTTCTTCTAGCAACTTTGTCAAACCTTCCATTTCTAATTAAACCATCCTTCATACCTTCCATGTCTACTTTTAAACCTTCCATGTCCCCTTTTATGTCTTCTGTCATCACTTTCAGTTCATCTTTGCTTGCTCTTTTTGAGAGTGAAATTTGTTGCACTTGGTCTCGTAATTTTGATATATCATGTTGTATTTCTTCCTCTTCTTCATGCGTAATAGTAGAGTTTTTTGAGGGATTAATGGGTGTAGTTTTTTTTTTGTTTGGGAGGAATTTCATAACCAATTAATGATACCTATGCTTCATTATGCCCTTTGAATCACTTCACTCTGATTTTTCAAACAAAAATTATGCAAGTTTAAAAATACACAAATTTGAACAGCGTGATTTTGAGCTTATTGATATAGCTGGCCTTGAAACTATTGTATGTTTGTGGTTTCGGCCTCCCAAGTCTTGAAATTGCATCCCACGGTATCTCTTCATGTATTTTTTCCAATGCCACAAGTCAAACTGAGATGGGATTCTTCAAGGCAAAGTTATGTCAAATCTCCCATGATGACTTGATTATGGATTGGTTCAGTAGAGCGAACATGTATGAGATTCGACGTGTCATTGTTTCCACATTTTCCCCTAAACCTCATACGTGAAAAACCACAGTCTATGTACTTGCGTTCACTTTTATAAAATTCAAATCCGATGCTCGAAGAGAAAATTATGAAAATTTCCCACTAGACCCTTGTTTGGGATTGAATTTTGGAGCATACAAAAAACCTAACTTCCTTGGACCATATCTATGAAAATATAGTGAAATAAGGTATAAAATTTTAATAACCTGTTCATAATGATATTGAATCCATGTGGTCAAAATTTCAACTTTTGAAACCTCACACATATTTTTTTTATAATGGAAATGCTAAGATGACCTGTTTGAACCAACAAAACCTAGGATACAGAGCTCTGAAACCAAATGTTATGTATTCAGATCCAAATAACACAAAAAAATAAGAAAAGATAGATCAACAACTTTTTAATAAGCCAATTCAGGGGGTGAAAATTCCCTTTATAAATGAACAATTTTTGAAGGATTCAAATGACAAGATCTCCTTGGTATATGTAGGAGTCTAAAGGGTGAAAATATAATTAGGGCCTACATAAAAATAATAATGTAAAGGCACATGATCATCCCCAAGTGGAGCAGTGGTTGAGGAGCAAAGTTAGGGTTTATAATAGGGAGCAACATGAGTGAACTGGTAAAAATGGAGAGGCCAGGAGGAGGGATCTCCACTCCCTCCTATAGTAACTTGGTATCTAGTAGAAGCAAGGAGATGGGTTTGAATGGATTCAGGAAAACTACAGAGGCATGAAAAATTAAGGAGAACACAAAAATTCCAGAAAACAAAAAATCCGATGAATAGGATGAGACTCATAGGGTGGTCAGGAGGGAGGAGAAACCAGGAGACAGTAGTAAGAAAAACGAGTACAAATCTGCAACGAGACCCTGTAAACCAAAGTCAACCATTAAACCTCGGGTGGTCCTGAATGATCCTGCACTGTAGGTGCACAGAGATCACATGGCGACTTACACAACCATATGCAAGTCTATGGGCATATGGCCCATAGAGAAGAATCTATACACATGGATTAGAAACAACTGGGAACCAAAGGGAGAAATAAATCTACATCTAGGGTCCAAGGGTTTCTTTACAGTGGTTTTCACTAACCTAGAGGACAAAGACAAAGTGTTTGAAGGAGGACCCTACTTCTATGCTGCTACAGGCCTATACATGTGACCTTGGGTGATGAACTCTATCCCAGAACATGAAACGTTCACATCGGTCCCGGTATGGATAAGACTATACTCCTTACCTCTAGATTATTGGCTGCTTGAATCCTTATTAGATATAGGTAATAAATTAGGGCATTTTCTAAAAATATTAGAGGCAACTCTATGAGGCAAATACACCTCCTTTGCCCGCGTATCTGTGGAAATGGATCTATCAGGAGCACTTCCAGATGAAGTTGTTCTAGAAGTATATGATGAGGAATGGGTACAGGCGGTGGACTATGAACATGTCCCATTCAGATGCCGCAAATGTCATGAACATGGGCACCTCTTTAGAGATTGCCCACAAATCAAAATGGATGATATTCAAAGAACCAACACAGGCAAAGATCCTGAAGGATTTACCAAGATGGGAGGTAGAGGGAAAGGAGGGGGAAGAAAACACCAAAAATACCTAGTGAGAACAAGCTACCAAGTCGTAATAGTTTTGAGGATTTAGAAGAAGAAGGAGGGAACAATGGAAAGGACAATGCACCAGAGATCAATCCCACAGAGAAGGAAAATGAGCACAGTATGGAAATCATACATGAAAAAGAGGACAATATGGAAATCATACATGAAAAGGAGAATCTACCAAGCAATATGGAACTTGGCAGGGACCATGAAATGACCCCAAGTGAAGCTGGGACAGAGGACCAAGAACTATAAGAGATTCTTGAGAGAGAAAATATTGATCTAGAAAAGTTCCTAGACTAGGGAACCAGCAAAGGGATTGACTCTCTACCTCAAGAGGAGTTTGATAAAGTACAACAAATCTTCCTATGGAAATCTCAAACAAAGGCTACTGGAGTCAAAATAAGCCATGATAGCCAAGAGAACAGAGGGTTTAAACCAATGGAGGAATCATTAGGACACTCTACCAAGAACCTAGGCAAGAAAAGAGGAAGGAAGAGACAGAATGAGCTGCTGACAGAGTGTGGGAAACTCATGATCAACTCAGGAAAAATGAAAGATCTCACTAGATATTTACAAATCCATCTTTATGAAGCTCACAACTTGGAATATTAGGGGTCCAGGAAGTGAAAGAAAACAAAGAAATCTCAACAGTAGAATAAAAGAAGAAAACCCAGATATGGTGTTTATACAGGAAACAAAATGTTCAATAGACAAAATCAGGAAGATACATTGCAAATGGCTTATTAAATATGAGTACCTTGAAGTCAAAGCCATTAATTCAGCGAGTGGGATTCTCACAATTTGGAATCCTCAGAAATTTGGAATTCTGGATGCTGAAGCATCTAGGAACCACCTTTCAATGGTTATCCAACCTTTGGGTGACAAGGAAATCTATATGATCACAAATGTCTATGGTCCTCAAAAACCTGAAGACAAGCTTAGGCTTCTCATTTCCCTGGAGGAACGAAGAGAGGGACACCCAATAATGCCCTGGATTCTAGGAGGAGACTTCAACATGATCATATCTCTCACAGAAAAAAAGGAGGGGCCAGAACACTAGGTAGAGACTCCATTTCATTCCAGAACTTCCTAATCAACATGAGGTTAGTGGACGTGGAAACAACAAATGGTACCTTCACATGGAACAATAAGAGGGGAGGAGCTTCCCAAGTTGAGTCAAAACTAGATAGGTTCATCATCTCAGAGGAAATCTTACTACCTGGTCTTAACTTGAATGCTTTTATCCTTCCTTTTGGAGGATCGGACCACTGGTCTATTCAACTAGAAGCTTCATTCATTGGCACTCTGAGGAACAGACCTTTCAGGTTCAAAAATGTGTGTTTTACACACCCTGATTTTATCGCCAATATTGGAAAATGGTGGTCAGAAGATTTTCCCATTCAAGGCACAAAAATGTTCCTTCTGCAACAGAGACTCAAAAACATCAAGCTTAGACTTCAAGAATGGAAAAAAAATGAGTTTGGCAATATTTTTAAATCCAAAAGAGAAGTGGAACAAAAATTACAGGAAAATAACCAAATTCTCCTCAAGGAAGGCTTCATTGAGGACATGAAAATACAAGCTGAATCTCTACAATAGGAATGGGACAACAGATGTTAGTAGGAAGAAATATTATGGAGACAAAAATCAAGAGTTCAATGGATTAAAGAAGGAGAAATAAATACAAGGTTTTTTCACAAATCCACCATGGAACATAGGGCTCATAATAGGATTACAAAACTCATAGATCCTCAAGGGAAAGCGCTGAGCACGCACAAAGATATGGAATCCATTCTCGTACAACATTTTCAAAGCATTGCAGTGGAGCCTAACTTAGACAGATCTCTATTTATTAAAAGCTTCACTAAGCACATCCAAAACTAGTTACCAGGGAAGATAATCACAATCTCAACATGCAATTGACAGAAGAGGAGGTCAATGAAGTAATCAAAAGAGATGCACAATGGGAAAGCTCCAGGCCCAGATGGTTTCAACGTAGACTTCTTCAAGGTAGGATGGGAAATAATCAAATCCTTGAGGTGGTGGAGGATTCCAGAAATTCAAAAACAATTCTAAAAGTGCTAAATACCTCCTTCATAGCCCTAATACCTAAGCAGGAAAAAGCCATGAAACTAGATCGGTTCAAACCCATAGCTCTATGCAATGTAGTATATAAAATCATCTCTAAAGTAATTGCAAATAGACTCAAGCCCCTTCTTCCAACTCTCGTGTCTGAGGAGCAAACTGGATATGTGGAAGGAAGGCAAATTCTCAATAACATCATTCAAGCTCACGAAGTGGTGCACTCTATCAAGAATAATAAGCAAGTAGGTATGATCATACATCTTGACCTAGAAAAAGCTTATGATAAGCTAAGCTGGTCATATATCAGGGAAGTACTAAAAGTGTTTGGCTTCGACCATAATTGGATAAGATGGGTTATGGCTCTGGTTACCTCTGCTAGCTTTTCAATCCTTCTCAATGGCTCTCCATCCAGATCCTTTTGGCCTTCGAGAGGTCTCAGGCAAGGATATTTGCTATCCCCCTTTCTCTTTATCCTTATGATGGAAGGATTAGACAAAGAGATCAATGTAGCCAAGGTAGAAGGCAGAATCTAGGGTCTCAAGCTAACCCAAGACAGAGACTCATTGACTCATCAACAATTTGTAGATGACACCATGCTGTAGGGCACACCTATGGTCAAAGAAGCCAAAGCTTTCAAACAAATTCTACATGACTTTGCTATGGCTGCTGGCATAGAGGTAAGCCTCACAAAATCAAAATTTTTCTTTTTCAATACTAATATTGCTATTCAAAGAAATCTCTCTAGAATTCTTGGCTTTCAAAGAGATCATCTTCCCTCCAAATATCTGGGAATACCTCTCACTAACAAACCTCTAAGCAAGGAAGTTTGGGAGCCAGTGACTAACAAACTGAAGGACAAAGTCAGTAAATGGATGAGCATATCTTTGAATCTTGCAGGCAGGCTAGTTCTCATCAAGGCGGTCCTGCAAGCCATTCCAATCTACATGTTTTCAGCTCTTCCTATCCCAAAAGGAGTTTTACAACAAATAAGGAATATTCAAATATATTTTCTTTGGGGAAAATGGGAGGAAAAAAAAATGGGCTCTGGTAGCTTGAGACAAGCTTTGCAAACCCAAAACTCATGGGGGTTTGGGTCTCCATGACCCGGAAACTCTCAGCAAAGTTTTGGGGGAAAAAATTTGGTGGAGATGGTTAAAGGAAACAAGAAACCCATGGGCCAAGTTCTAGAAACAAAAATATGCAAAGGACTAGCTAGAAAGGGACCATATTCGAATGACCGGACATATCAGAGGCTCCCATATCTGGAACAATGCTTGGGAGAACAAAGCCTTAGTTCAAAAACACAGTTTCTGGGAGATTGGTAATGGGAACCTAGCCTGGTTTTGGGAGGATAATTGGCAGTAGGAACCCAACCTATGAAGAGAAGGACTGGATATTCTCAAAGTTGAGACGGTCAATAAAGGGCTACAAAAGGTCAGTGACTACTGGGATTAGACAAGGAATAATAATGAAGAGATCCCTTTGAAGGCCCAGGCCGAAGCTCTTGCAACGATCCTGGAAAAGAGAAAAATTCTGATCTCAACTTCCATAGACCAACTAAGATGGGGAAGAAACAATGAGGGAAACTTCAACCTACAAGAAGCTAAAGGAATTGCCACTGGTCTTAACTTCCCAAACCCTGATAAAATATGGATGGAACTATGGCAGAACGCTCATTAGATGAAAATCAAACTGTTTGTATGGAATGGTACAACACAAAAAGATTCTGACTTGGGAAAATATTAGAAAGAAAGGTTTTGCTGGACCATCCAAATGTCAGTTATGTGGTCTTTAGCAAGAAAAGATGAATCACCTGCTCAACCTCTGCACATTTACCTCAACTTTATGGAACTGGGTTACTTCTATCTTCAGGCAAACTAACAAGGATGAAAATGAAATCTTCACAACTTTAAAGAATTGGAGGAAAAACCTATCCAAAAATGAGACAGTCAACACAACTTGGACTCTGATTCTAAGTTTTTGATTTGGAATGTCTAGAAAAAACGCAGCAACAAAATTTTCATTGATAAATCTGGTGCAACCCAAAGCATTGTAGCTTAGCTCTTAAGACAACTCAAAGAAACTGTAAACATCCTTCAGAAGCAACCTCTTGAGAATCCTCCTTCTCATTAGGAGGCTTGCATTCTTTTGCTTTTGGGCCTCCAGAAGCTAGCTCCCTAGGGCAAAAATAGGATTGCAACACTCTCTATAGTGGAGAAAGATTACTGGTAACCACCCCCCCAGGATTTTTTGAAATTTAATATAGATGGAGCATCGAAAGGAAACTCGAGGGCTACGAGTTACGGGGGAGCTATAAGAGATGACAAAGGAAATATAAAAGTCATCTTTCACAGTCATTTAGGGAATGCTACCAACAATATGGCAGAACTAATGTCCATAGAGCATAGCTTAGAGATATTGATGGATCTCAATATGCATAACACAATTATAGATGTAGACTCTGAATTAACAATTAATTCTGTAAAAAAATAGCAAATGGTGTTGAAAAATGTGCAACAAGAAATGTTAAATTTAGAATGTGCTAAAAATAAACCTGCTAAAAATAGCAGTTTGGCTAGTGAGGTCATTGGCCACATTGGGTGAGAGGTGAAACTGCTAAAAATAGAAAGTTCTAAAAATAGCATTTCAGGGTCCCTTCCTATTTATAGCAATCCCTAGTTTATCTATAGGAAGTAAAATTAATTTTGGTCTTAACAACAGTTTAAAATATTAATTAGTTAATTTCCATGAGTCAATTAATTATGGAAAATTTCCCTTGAAGTCTTTGTGAGATCATGCAATTATTTTCTCCCTTGATTCAGGAATTTATCCCTTGATTAAAGGAGATAAGGTTCAGTTCTATAATGAGAGAATCAATTGACTTAGTTTAACTTAGTCAAGTCTAGTTAGATTATTTTAACAAGTTGTTAAAACAATAAAATATAGTTTGTTAATGCTTGCATGCATGTGACAACTATTATTTTAGATAATTGAGGATTCACTCATGGATAACTGTTGCATGTCAGTTCTGTCAGAGACCCAGTTGAGATCAGATGTGGGACAATGTACTATCATATGCTTGGATATTTCTAGTAAGTATTCTTTGCATGGAGAAGGATCTATTATAGGATATTGGAGGACTTATGGCCTATATATTGAGGCCTAGGTAGTCCATGATTTTCATCTTCTGATTGAAGATAATCTGAGTACAGAGAGAGCAGGATAGCTATTGAGCTGATTCTTTTTGTATTGTGAAGAGGATTTCTACTTGATTGATAATACATGGTTGGGGTTTTATGCTGGTGCTTCCCCCTAGATATATCTTGTGTTATGTGTGATTATTTCTCTTGATCAGTTATGCATGTTTCTACTTGACGTTGCTCATGAATTCGATTATGCTTCTGCTTAATGTTTTGTAGAAGTAGAACAAGTATTATGCTTTAGGACATTGCATATATTGGTTTGTTCTATAGGTGAAATTTCTACATGGTATCAGAGCTAGCCGATGTGTAGAAAAATTCTACAAAATTCTACATGGTATCAGAGCTATCTGATTTGTAGGAAAAATTATACAAAATTCTACATGGTATCGGAGCACAGGTGATTAAGCAAGAACAATATACTAGCAGGAGAAATTCGAAGTTTATTATTCAAGATATAGATCTCAAGTTCTTATCACATCTATTTCATCGATGGCGTTCTATGGTTTGAGGCTTGAGTATGCCCTTGATGGTAGCTCAAACTATATAGCTTGGAAGGATCACATGGAGGCAGTTTTGGAAGATAATGGCATTAAGGATTTCATTGATCAAGAAATTCCTAAGCCTACTAACAAGACTGAGTAGGTGGAATAGAGGAAGTGTGTGGCTAGAGCTAGGAGAATTCTCTTGGAGGGAGTGCGAGATCACATTGTCTTGAGCCTCCATGGGAAGGAGACTCTGCATGCAATGTGTAAAACATTGAAAGATTTATATCATAATAGTAGTGATTAGAGGAAGCTTGCACTGAAGAACAAACTTCAAAAGATCAAGTGTGAAAGGGATGAGACAATTTCACTAGATAAACTGTTATTTTTAGTAGGACTATTTTTAGCACATTCTAAATTTAAAATTTCTTGTTGCACATTTTTCAACACTCCCTCTCAACAAGAAAGGCTTTCTTTCGAACCTGATCCTGTAACTCTGGAATGTTCTACATGCAACACATTTACCCGGTCCACTTGCTCCAACAATGCTTGGAACAAAAGCACTCCCAAATGACTTCTCTGTTGGGCTAGGAACATACTCTGATGCTGAAGCTCTACCTGCTGTTGACAAGTGCTCCCTCTCTGACATCTACGCTACTGCAACATCTACATGCATCTCGCACCATTGCACACCTCTCTGTGCCACCTAGCACTGTGCAAAACAATTGTGCCTCTCACATTGCTGCAGCCTGTTAGCTATGCACTGTCCTGGGATTCCCTGCACTGTCACTCTCTTTTCCACTCCATCCACATCTGTCTCTACATAATCAGTCAGTTCCTGCTACTCCACATCGGGGCTCCTGTAGCAAGGTCTCATCCAAGAGGTTGGGTACCTCAAGGATCCTGCCCCTCCTCCTTGGGATGATCACTCTATATCGCCCTATCTCCTACCTGGATGTATGACTGCATGTGATCCCTCAGCCCACTTGGCTCGAAGTTTCTCCCTAGTGGAGGTCTCTGCATGAGTAGATGTCTCTATTCGATCTCCTCTCAGCTTCCCCTGTTGTGGCTGCTCCACAACCTCCTAAAGATGCTACACCAATCGTGGCTCCTCCACAGTTGTCTGAGACTTCTTCTGGCGTTGCATGCTGAGAGGTAATATACTCTCCCTCTCAACCACCAAGTCTCTAACCTTTGCCTTGCTCCTCAAGGCTTTGCATACATCTTGTACCTCAAGTGCATACAGGTTCTTGGCTAGCACACCAATCTATTTCCACTTTCCTGCCGTCACGAAATTTTCTAGAAAAGAAGCTGATTTTAAATCAGTGATATCTCCCTCATCTGAACTCTGATTCAACCGATTTTTTTTTTTTTTGATTTTGAGTATTTTTCCGCAAGGAATCCAAATCTGCTATTTATTTATGAAAATTTTGTACAAAAATTTTCAGATCTGCTCTGCAAACTCTTGGCCAAAAACTCAAAACTTTGAAATCTCCTCTCAGTATACTGTTCTTTCCTTGATCACTTGTGCTCTAATACCATGTAGAATTTTGTAGAAATTTTCTAGAAATCAGCTAGCTCTGATACCATGTAGAATTTTTTCTAGAATTTTTCCACAAATCAGCTAGTTATACCATGTAGAAATTTCACCTATAGAACAAAATGATATATGCAATGTCCTAAAGCATAATACTTGTTCTACTTCTATAAAACATTAAGCGGAAGCATAATCGAGTTCATGAGCAACATCAAGTAGAAACATGCATAGCTGATCAAAATAATGGACTACCTAGGCCTCAATATATAGGCCACAAGTCCTCCAATCTCCTATAATAGATCCTTCTCCATGCAAGGAATACTTACTAGAAATATCCAAGCATCTGATAGTACACTGTCCCACATCTGATCTCAACTGGGTCTCTGACAGAACTGACATGCAATAGTTATCCATGAGCGAATCCTCAGTTATCTAAAATAGCAGTTGTCACATGCATGCAAGCATTAACAAACTATATTTTATTATTTTAACAACTTGTTAAAATAATCGAACTAGACTTGACTAGTTAGAACTAAGTCAACTGATTCTCTCATTATAGAACTCATACTTATTTTATCAATCAGTGGAGGAAATTAAGGATAAATTCGTCAATCAGTGGGACAACTCATGTGCATGCTCACAAAGACTTCAAATTCGAATTTCCTTATCTAATTAACTCAATTGAATTAATTAATTAATATTTCCAACTACTAAAAATAGAAAGTGATTCCTTAAGTGATTCCTTCTTATCAGTTATATGTGTTCATGCTTAATGTTGCTCATGATTGATTAGCTTCCGCAAAGTTTATGGTAGATGTAGATCTAGTATTATGCTTTAGTACATTGCATGTATTAGTTGGATCTACAAGTGAAATTTCTACATGATATCAGTGAGCTAGTTGATTTGTAGAGAAAATTCTACATGGTATTAGAGCACAGGTGATCAAGCAAGAACAATATACTAGCAGGAGAAATTCGAACTTTATTATTCGGGATATAGATCTCAAGTTCTTACCATATCTATTTCATCGATGGCGTTCTATGGTTTGAGGCTTGAGTATCCCCTTGATGGCAGCTCAAACTATATAACTTGGAAGAATCGCATGGAGGTAGTTTTGGAAGATAATGGCCTTAAGGATTTCATTGATCAAGAAATTCCTAAGGCTACTAACAAGACTGAGCATGTGGAAAGGAGGAAGTGTGTGGCTAGATCTAGGAGAATTCTCTTGGAGGGAGTGCAAGATCACATTGTCTCGAGTCTCCATGGGAAGGAGACTCCACATGCAATGTGGAAAACATTGAAATATTTATATCAGAATAGCATTGATCAGAGGAACCTGGCACTGAAGGACAAACTTCGAAAGATCAAATGTGAAAGGGATGAGATGATCTCTATGTATATGACCAAGCTCATCACATGCAGGGATGAGCTTGCAAGTATATGGGTCGTGACATCGGATGAGGATATGGTGAGTCTAGCACTCCTTGGCCTTCCTAAGAGCTGGCATAGCTACCAGGACTCGGTGAATAGAAGGGAGAAACTGCCAGATTGGGAACGACTATGGTCGGGTTTGATGCAGGAGGAGATCAGATGAAGCACCAGAGACGGTTCTTCATTCATGCATGATAAGGAGAACTGTGCCTTAGCGAGTAAGGCGAAGAAGGGGAAGGAGAAGGTTTCTCTTTCTGAATCCAGTTCTTCCAATGATGAGAAGAAGGTTGACAAATCGAAAGTGCAATGCTTTCGTTGTCATAAGGTGGGCCATTATGCTGCAAATTGACCACGGAGGAAATCCAAGAAGGGATCTGGGGAAGGATTTGAAGGTGAGGCACTTGCTTCTTAGTTTGAGTTGGATTTCACACTCTTCACATGCATGGTTTCATCCATGGTGGGAAGTGGTTGGTTTCTTGACAGTGGAGCTTCTTTCCACATGACCAACGACAAGAGTTTGTTCAGTACTTTGGAGGAGAAAGATCTCCAAATACTCATAGTGAAGGGTAATGATGAGAAATATAGTGTCTCAGGTGTAGGCACGATTATTTTTTAGATGGAGCATGGAGCTCGCCTTACCTTGACCGATGTCAAATATGTACTAGGACTAAAGAGAAACTTGGTGTCAATCACGATGCTAGAAGATAGAGACTGTGATGTAGTCTTTAGTAAGGGAAAGGTTTTCCTTAGATACATCATCACTAGACAGGTGAAGCAGATTGGTTCACGGATCAAGAACCTGTATGCTCTTGAGGTTCAAGATGCATGCAAAGCCTTGAGCAGCAAGGCAACTTATGGAGACTTGGTGGTTGAGAGGGAGGGTATATTACCTCTCAACATGCAGAGCCAGAAGAAGTCTCAGACGATTGTGGAGGAGCCACGATTGGTACAGCAACTTCAAGAGGTTGTGGAGCAACCATAATAGGGGAAGCTGAGTGGAGATCGAGTAGAGACATCTACTCATGCAGAGACCTCCAGTAGGGGGAAACTTCGAGCTAGGTGGGTTGAGGGATCACATGCAGCCATACCTCTAGGTAGGAGGTGGGGCGATATAGAGTGATCGTCCCAAGGAGGAGGGGCAGGATCCTTGAGGTACCCAACCTCTTGGATGAGACCTTGCTATGGGAGCTTCGATGTGGTGTAGCAGGAACTGACTGATTGGGTAGAGACAAATGCGGATGGAGCAGCAAAGAGAGCAACAGTGCAGGGAATCACAAGACAACGCATAACTAGCAGGCTGTAGCAATGCGAGAGGCACAAGTGTTTTGCACAGTGCTAGGCGGCACTGCGAGGTGTGCAATGGTGCAAGATGCATGGAGATTTTTCAATAGCGTAGATGTCAGAGAGGGAGCACTTGTCAGCAGTAGCTAGAGCTTCAGCATCAGAGTATGTTCCTAGCCCAATAGAGAGGTCAGTTGGGAGTGTTTTTGTTCCAAGTGTTGTTGGAGCAAGTGGACTGGGTAGATGTGTTGCATGTAGAAAATTCTAGAGTTACAGGTTCGGGTTCGAGAGAAATCCTTTCTTGTTGAGAGGGAGTGTTGAAAAATGTGCAACAAGAAATGTTAAATTTAGAATGTGCTAAAAATAACATGTCTAAAAATAGCAGTTTGGCTAGTGAGGTCATTGGCCACATTGGGAGAAATGTGAAACTGCTAAAAATAGAAAGTTCTAAAAATAACATTTCTGGGTCCCTTCCTATTTATAGCAGTCCCTAGTCTATCTATATGAAGTAAAACTAATTTTGGTCTTAACAACAGTTTAAAATATTAATTAATTAATCTCCATGGTTTAATTAATTATGGAAAATTAAACTTGAAGTCTTTGTGAGATCATGCAATTATTTTCTCCCTTGATTTAGGAATTTATCCCTTGATTAAAGGAGATAAGGTTTAGTTCTATAATGAGAGAATCA
>APFE030106529.1:0-31564 GCA_000404065.3 Pinus taeda | reverse complement strand
ATACTAGTGATTACCCCATTACTATTGTAGTTGTATCCCTTATTAATATTTTTGTGCCCCTATTGTCCCCATAGTTTTATTATTGTGCCCCATAGATCCCTCTATTGTTATTTTTGTGGCTTTATATTATTATTGTTAGGTCGGCTGGGTTATATTGTGACTCCTTAGACTCCTATATATAGAAAGGAGGTTTTGTCATTTGTATCATCCAAAATTGTTCATTTATGTAATGTAAAGGAGGTTTCCCCCTCGAAGAGGCTGAATTCTAAGGCGTTGATCTATCTTTTCTATCTTTTCTATCTTTTCTTGAGCTGGTTTCATAACAATGGCCCATCCCACCTCTGAAAGTCCTAGAAAGAGGTCCTTCAACTACCTCCATGAATTTATCATCCTACCACAAACAACTCTCTCTCTCTCCTCCAAATCCCTTATATGGGCCCAAAGTCGTTGAATCTCCTCCCGTAGACATGTCACATCCATCGCCTCCTCGCAGGATACCCCAATCTATAGTTGAACCTTTTACGTAGACTTCTCCTTAGAAACATCCTCCAAAGGCTGCCTCTAGCCCCCCCTCATGACCCCTCTATCCACTATGCCCTTGGTGTGCCCACGAGGTCACACATCTGCAAGAAACATGTCAACCATCAATACCAAAATGATATATCATAAACATATAAATGCATAAATTAATATGTAAGAAACATGTACAGTCATACCTATTGGGTCCCATGCGTCATCTGGGGGCAAGCTCATATCAAAGTACCCCCTGAATTCCACTATAAGGGAACTCCAAGATAATTTGAGGATTGGATAGGAACCAACCATCATCCATGCCAATCCAATAGAATCCCACCTCTCCACCATTTTCCCACGACATCAAAGGTGCCCACCCCCTAATTTGGGGCTTTATGGGCGATGTCAGGTCCATGTAGATGATCAGTCGTAACAACATCAATCGCTTATATAGGAAGTTGTAGATTATGGTCCCACATTCAAAGTCTGGCAGCTCCCTCTATGCCACTCCAGTAAGTTGAGTGGTAAATCCCCAGTGCACCACTTTAACGAAGTCAAAAATTGTGCCAATGTGCAGATGCTCCAATACTCCAATCATAACCCCCATAATGCGGTGAGGGGAAAAATTACCATAAATGTTGATGATCATCTTCGTCACTGCTTGTGTCACCAGATATTGAATGGAGTTTATTTTGACCCCCCCCAACAACAAACGAATCTAGCCCGCACCACTGACTGGTGTAGTTTTCTAGTCGAATCCCATTGCAGCAGCGAGGGGGTTCTGTCAATAAAATCTCCTCCTAAGGCACTAATCCAAGAAAAAAAAAATATCAATATTTGTCGAAATAAGTAAGTCATATCTTCAGATGTCAAATACCTATCAATCCATCTGCCAACGTCCAATCACAAATCACAAGAAAAACTCTTATGATCAAGCAAGGGGTTCTGAGAAAACTTTAGCAACCCCCATCCTACTAATGTTTCCCAGGCTTGGGCATTGCCTACCACAACAATATGTAGTGTCCCCCACTCTCACTCTCTCAATTCCACCATCTTGTGAGGTCAGGCTTAGCCTCGTCAGTATCAAAGAAAACAAGCCCCAAGTTTTTTCCATTTGGAAACCCTCACAGTTGTTTGCTACATAGTCACGTGGGGTGCGCGACTGTTCACCAGGTAGTTGCATAATACCCTCATGACTATTCAACTCACATTCACGAGGGTTTTTGTGCCTACATTTTTAACAACCACGACCATCCTCATGGATGGAACTCCCTAACTAGTGAGGCCCTTTCAAGGGACCCTGTGCTTTTTTTCTACACAGTTGCTATACCATCACGACTTTCCTAGTTATATCCATGATACCATTGGATATATATATCCCTTACCCATCAGCACCCACACTATTGTTAGCCAGTTGCCCGTGAGGGTTAGGAATTTTTGACCTAAAAAGGTTTATACAGGTCACTCTTGTACGACCTATCTACCCTATGATACTAAATTGAAAAAGGGAGTTTCATGATGGTTTACCTAACTCTCCTCACTCACTAAAAAGGTACTCCACCACAAAATCACGTAAAATCTCCAAGGTCCAGACCAAGAGCCACGTCAGCAAAGTACAAATGGGGTGGAAATGTGGGCCCCACTGCCCTTATATATGCCATTTTTTGTCATTTTTCCAAAGGTCCTTATGGGAGCCCACACGCTCCATTTCCAAATCATCAATGGCATTACGATTAGGACACTCCCATCTTTACCATGGTACCCTCCTTTCAATTCATCAAAAATTTTCATTTTGGGTCCGTTTCACACTTAGATTACTTGTTAGGTGCATCTTCATGTCATTTTGGTTACATTTTATTCAACATTTGCAACATACATTTTATTTCATGAAGTTGCTTTCACTTGTGAGTTTGGTTTTGAAGTTGTAGGCCATTTTCACATTCTACACTAAAATGAGACCTCTCATGCATCAATTTACAGTTAAGATATCATTCTCCATTGGCATAATAGGTTTCCTATGAAACATTGCATATACTGACATCATTTCTCCTATGTTGGCCATATGGTCTTCCATCTCAACCACGTATACTCCCATTTTCCACTTCCACTCAATAAATGTTCGTGTTGGTCGATAGAGCTTTCACCTAGATGGATTACCTCCTTCAATCATTCTTGCTGCACTATCGATATCCATAACCATTTTCTCTAGCCTAGGATCCATTCATATGCATGACATTGAAGCTAAGCCACATCTCTCTTCTTCACCTTCTTGCTTACCACCTCCTCCCAAGCCATCATTCTTCTTGGATTATCATGAATGCACCACCACATTCTACACTTGGCCTACCATCCCCCACATTACATTAGACCATTTGCATTAACATATGTGTTTTATTCACCCCTCACCAAGACCAACCAATGGAGCCCCCACCCTATGCAAATACCCACCTACATAATTAAGTAGGCCACCATATTCTTGGGACACCCCTCTCCATGTTTGTACATCCCAAACAACTTTTCAAATTATTTTGCATATGTACAAAGATTCCTTTGAAGAAGGGTTCTCACTCATATTTTTGTGTCAATTACCCTAGTGGAATTCTCTAGTCACCCTTGGTTGGAGCTCACATTATAGTCACCTCATACCCACATTAGCAATCACCAATTTTTCACACATCCACCATTACAGTGAAAGCATGCATATACCTCCCATGGATGTCTTCCTGACTCCAGGGGCCTATCCTTTATATTTTTTGTTTTTATCGCTGCCACTCACTCTATAGCTCCAATCTTGGGCAGTTTTCAATATCCCTCCTATATTTTCAACCTCTCTTATAATGCCTTTGACCCATCATGTTGCAATACCTACCTCAACTTCATGTGGATTTCTTGTAACAATTTTCTAGACAAGCTATGCTTCCTTTTTCTCGACATCAACATTCATCTTCCAAAATCAAAGAAATACCTTAGTTTCTCCCCACCTTTTTGGGACAATATTAGGTGGAGCATTGGGAAACATCATTTCCCACCGATTTCAATGATCCACTTAATGTTTGACCCCAACACAAGTTTTCAAATTAGTGTTGTATCATACTTTATTACCATTGCAGTTCTCTCATTTAGTCAAAGACACATGTTCATATCACACCTCCTTCAACAATGCTTTGTATCTGATGCATGGGGGAACCCAATTAAATTTATGAAGCAAAGATTCCCTTGAGGGCGAGAGCAGTTATATTTTTCAACTAACAATACATTAACCACTACAACGTTGATTTGATAGGATTTTCCTGTGTATTTGTAATATTTTAGTCGAAGTCATCATAACGAGCATGGGACATGCTTGCCTCATAGACACACTTTTGTATAAACATTTCTTATGAGCATGGTTTTCTTTGGGTTCTCAGTAAAGGTTCCCCCCAACCATCTCACTTCAAGCTTCTCTCTCTTAAGAAATTAGCATGATTCTATAGAAATTTCACCTGTAGAACAAACCGATATATGCAATGTACTAAAGCATAATACTTGTTCTATTTCTACAAAACATTAAGCGGAAGCATAATTGAATTCATGAGCAACATCAAGTAGAAACATGCATAACTGATCAAGAGAAATAATCACACATAACACAAGATATATCCAGGGGAAAGAACCAACATAAAACGCCAACCATGTATTATCAATCAAGTGGAAATCCTCTTCACAATACAAAAAGAATCAATTCAATAGCTATTATGCTCTCTCTGTAATCAGAAGATCCTGATGATCTTCAACCAGAGGATGAAAATCATGGACTACCTAGGCCTCAATATATAGGCCACAAGTCCTCCAATCTCCTATAATAGATTCTTCTCCATGCAAGGAATATTTACAAGAAATATCCAAGCATCTGATAGTACACTGTCCCACATCTGATCTCAACTAGGTCTCTGACAGAACTGACATGCAAAAATTATCCATGAGTGAATTCTCAGTTATCTAAAATAATAGTTGTCACATGCATGCAAGCATTAACAAACTATATTTTATTATTTTAACAACTTGTTAAAATAATCTAACTGGACTTGACTATTTAGAACTAAGTCAACTGATTCTCTCATTATAGAACTCATACTTATTCCCTCAATCAGTGGAGGAAATTAAGATAACCTATCAGTGGGACAACTCATGTGCATGCTCACAAAGACTTCAAATTCAAATTTCCTTAACTAATTAACTCAATTGAATTAATTAATTAATATTTCCAACTGTTGTTAAGATCAAAATTAATTTTACTTCCTATAGATAGACTAGGGACTGCTATAAATAGGAAGGAACCCAAAAATGCAATTTTTAGAACTGTCTATTTTTAGCAGTTTCACCTCTTACCCAATGTGGCCAATGACTTCACTGGCCAAACTACTATTTTTAGACATTCTATTTTTAGCAGGTCTATTTTTAGCACTGGCCAAACTACTATTTTTAGACATTCTGTTTTTAGCAGGTCTATTTTTAGCACATTCTAAATTTAACATTTCTTGTTGCACATTTTTCAACACTCCCTCTCAACAAGAAAGGCTTTCTCTTGAACACGATCCTGTAACTTTGGAATGTTCTGCATGCAACACATCTACCTGGTCCACTTGTTCCAACAACACTTGGAACAAAAACACTCCCAACTGACCACTCTGTTGGGCTAAGAACATACTCTGATGCTGAAGCTCTACCTGCTGTTGACAAGTGCTCCCTCTCTGACATCTACACTACTGCAACATCTCCATGCATCTCACACCATTGCACACCTCTCTGTGCCACCTAGCATTGTGCAAAACACTTGTGCCTCTCGCATTGCTATAGCCTGCTAGCTATGCGTTGTCCTGGGATTCCCTGCATTGTCGCTCTCTCTGCCGCTCCATCTGCATTTGTCTCTATCCAATCAGTCAGTTCCTGCTACTCCACATCGGGGCTCCCGTAGCAAGGTCTCATCCAAGAAGTTGATACCTCGAGGATCCTACCCCTTCTCCTTGGAACTATCACTCTATATCGCCCCACCTCCTACCTGGAGGTATGGCTACATGTAATCCCTCAGCCCACTTGGCTCAAAGTTTCCCCCTACTAGAGGTATCTGCATGAGTAGATGTCTCTACTCGATCTCCACTCAGCTTCTCCTGTTGTGGTTGCTCCACATTCTCCTGAAACTGCTGCACCAATCGTGGATCCTCCACAATCATCTAAGACTTCTTCTGGCTCTGCATGTTGAGAGGTAATATACCCTCCCTCTCAACCACCAAGTCTCCATCAGTTGCTTTGTTGCTCAAGGCTTTGCATGCATCTTGAACCTCGAGAGCATACAGGTTCTTGACCCGTGAACCAATCTGCTTCACCTATCTAGTGATGATGTGTCTAAGGAAAAAATTTCCCTTACTGAAGACTACATTATAGCCTCTATCTTCTAGTATTGCGATTGACACCAAGTTTCTCTTTAGTCCTGGTACATATTTGACATCGGTTAAGGTAAGGTGAGATCCATGCTCCCTTTGAAAAATAACCGTGCCTACACCTGAGACACTATACTTCTCATCATTACCCATCACTATGAGTATCTGGAGATATTTCTCCTCCAAAGTACTGAACAAACTCTTGTTGCCAGTCATGTGGAAAGAAGCTCCACTGTCAAGAAACCAACCACTTCCCACCATGGATGAAACCATGCATGCAAAGAGTGTGAAATCCAACTCAAACTGTGAAGCAAGTGCGTCACCTTCAGATCCTTCCCCAAATCCTTTCTTGGATTTCCTCTGTGGACAATTTGCAGCATAATGGCCCACCTCATGACAATGAAAGCATCACACTTTCGATTTGTCAACCTTCTTCCCATCATTGGAAAAATTGGATTTGGAAAGAGAAACCTTCTCCTTCCCCTTCTTCGCCTTACTCGCTAAGGCATAATTCTCCTCATCATGCATAGATGAAGAACTGTCTCTGGTGCTCCGTCTGATCTCCTCTTGCATCAAATTTGACCATAGTCGTTCCCAATCTAGCATTTTCTCCCTTCCATTCACTGAGTCCTGGTAGCTATGCCAGCGCTTAGAAAAGCCAAGGAGTGCTAGACTCACCATATCCTCATCCGATGTCACAACCCCTACACTTGCAAGCTCATCTTTGCATGTGATGAACTTGGTCAGATACATAGAGATCGTCTCATCCCTTTCACACTTGATCTTTCAAAGTTTGTCCTTTAGTGCCAACTTCCTCTAATCACTGCTATTTTGATATATAACTTTCAATGTTTTCCACATTGCATACGGAGTCTCCTTCCCATGGAGGTTCGAGACAATGTGATTTCGCACTCCCTCCAAGAGAGTTCTCCTAGCTCTAGCCACACACTTCCTCCATTCCACCTGCTCAGTCTTGTTAGTAGGCATAGGAATTTCTTGATCAATGAAATCCTTAAGGCCATTATCTTCCAAAACTGCCTCCATGCGATCCTTCCAAGCTATATAGTTTGAGCTACCATCAAGGGCATACACAAGCCTCAAATCATAGAACGCCATCGATGAAACAGATGTGATAAGAACTTGAGATCTATATCCCGAATAATAAACTTCGAATTTCTCCTGCTAGTATACTACTTTTGCTTGATCACGTGTGCTCTGATACCATGTAGAAATTTCACCTGTAAAACAAACCGATATATGCAATGTCCTAAAGCATAATACTTGTTCTACTTCTACAAAACATTAAGCGGAAGCATAATCAGATTCATGAGCAACATCAAGTAGAAACATGCATAATTGATCAAGAGAAATAATCACACATAACACAAGATATATCCAGAGGAAAGCACCAGCATAAAACCCCAACAATGTATTATCAATCAAGTGGAAATCCTCTTCACAATACAAAAAGAATCAGTTAAATAGCTATCCTGCTCTCTCTGTAATTAGAAGATCCTGATGATCTTCAATCAGAAGATGAAAATCATGGACTACATAGGCCTCAATATATAGGCCACAAGTCCTCCAATCTCCTATAATAAATGCTTCTCCATGCAAGGAATACTTACTAAAAATATCCAAGCATCTGATAGTACATTGTCCCACATCTGATCTCAATTGGGTCTCTGACAGAATTGACATGCAACAATTATCCATGAGTGAATTCTTAGTTATCTAAAATAATAGTTGTCACATGCATGCAAGCATTAACAAACTATATTTTATCATTTTAACAACTTGTTAAAATAATCTATCTCGACTTGACTAGTTAGAACTAAGTCAACTGATTCTCTCATTATAAAACTCATACTTAATCCCTCAATCAATGGAGGAAATAAAGGATAAATTCCTCAATCAGTGGGACAACTCACGTGCATGTTCACAAAGACTTCAAATTCGAATTTCCTTAACTAATTAATTCAACTGAATTAATTAATTAATATTTCTAACTACTCTTAAGACGAAAATTAAATTTTACTTCCTATAGATAGACTAGAGACTCATATAAATAGGAAGGGACCCAAAAATGCTTTTTTTAGAACTTTCTATTTTTAGCGGTTTCTCTCACTCAATGTGAGCAATGACCTCACTGGCCAAACTACTATTTTTAGACATGCTATTTTTATCTGGTCTATTTTTAGCACATTCTAAATTTAACATTTCTTGTTGCACATTTTTCAACAAATTCATCATCTAGAACAAAAAAAATGTGATGTATTTTTGCTATATATTTACTTCTAACCTAAAAATAAGGGGGAAACTACTATTATGAATAAATGGTACATCCATTTGTACACAATAGACGACACTCACAATTATTTAACAACATGTGCAAATGGCATGTTAGGTAAAATTGGCTCGAGTTTGAGTCAAGATTGACTAGGGTAAAAATAGTGATTTTGGCACATGGTATAATGTACCTATGGTATTACTGCCCATGGTATTGCATGTAATAGAGCCTATAAAAGGCTTGGAAGACTTCATTGTGAAGTAAGCTAGGAAAGTGAGTGGTGAAGGCTCACTTGGCCAAGTTTCCTAGGATTTTGGCCTAGGCTAATGAAATTTCATTGGATTGAGTTTTTCCCAGGGTTTTCCCAAATAAATATTATATGTTTAATATTTATGTGTATTCTTGCTGGTTATTTTATTATTCCTTTTAGTAAATCTCCATAAATATGTTCTTTTCTACACTAATTTTTTTAACAATTAGTATCAAAGCTTAAGGGGGATGTATTTGGATTTAGAAGGACACCTCTGTTACAAAGGATTTATTTCTCGGGTGGATAAAGAGATTAACGCAGAGTTTGACGTTATTGCTGGTGAGATCACTATTTAAGATGGTGGTTGTGGATCACATTAAAGAGGACCAATTGAATTAATCTGGATTTGTATAATAGATTGATTTCACGTCAATGTTGTCCATGCGATTGTGCCAATCCTCATGAATTGAGTCTGCAAAATAATGTACCAAGAACCGAGCAAAGCATACTCATTAGTTAATGAGGTCCAATGAGAAAAGCTCTACAACCGTTGAAGCTATGGCGCAAGCGTGGATTTGCATATGGTTCATGGAAGCGGATCAGGTGCTTGTTGACACCGTGGTGGAAAGAAATTCTTTGGAGTTCCTTGTCCAGATCTGAAGAATTGTGGAAAAGGAGATGGAAAGGGAAATTTTGGTGCCTTGACTCAAAGGAACCTTGGAAGAAACCTTGGTGCGATGGAGCGGTCAACTCGCTGGAGAGCAAGTCCATCCGAAAGCTCAGGCAATGACATATCTGTTGCTCGCAGGAATATTGTATGAAAACTAATGCTCTTGCGGCAATAAGCCTAACCATCTGAGCGATGGAACTCGGGCTACCTAGGATATCGAAAGATGGATTATTTATAATGGTTTTTCTGGACACCAGCGAGAGTGACATGGAGGAATTAATTTCTTGGTGGCTTCTTAATGTGGCCTTGAGGTTTGAACCGATGAAAAGGAGTCTAACATTGATCGGGTTATCTCAAGGTCGTGGGTTCAAGGATTCAACTTGTCCCCAAATGGAATGTGAGCATCACGGTGATTATGTTGATAACGATTCTGAAGTGTACAAATAACGAACACAAGTGGGTTAGTGTGATAAATCGTTCCCTATAAATCTGGCTATTGGTTAAGTAATGTCGAATCTGAATATTACATTTGATTATGTGGAACGTTCATAAGTATTCCAACAAGACGTCTGGAAGCAGCCGGTTTTGTTGGAAGAAAAATTCCAGAGCTTACTGGTGGAGCGTGGACCCTACGACAGTGTAAGATTTTTTAAAGCTTGCTTTGTGTGCTGTGTGTAGCACTTGCAGCGAGACAAGCAGGCATTGGTAGATCTGAGCTTGAATGGTACATCAAGTGCAAGATGTAATGCCACGAAAGAATAGCAAAAGGAAAATCGCAGCATGATTGAGCTGTGAGATCAGATGTGCATGGGTGAACATCCATTGACAGTCAGTTGTTGGCTTAGTTAGAAGATTCTATGAAAGAGCTCCGGGATTGATTGCAAGTTTTGAGGCAAATCAAAGCAGTTTTCAATCAAGGGTTTCGGTATATCGAGGATAGCATTAAGAAAAGGTGAGGAGATAATAGTTCAGGGAACAACCTCATAAAAATTATTATTATAATGGAGTTAATTATTCTATGTAAATAGACCTGGTAAGGCATGTGTACCATTGGGTAATTATTGGTAAAGTTTGGGTTATATTTAGGTGATGGGATGTTGGGTTAACAGATATCTTAAGTAAAAATTTTGAAGGGGTAAGGGGTAGAGTGAGAGGGGTCGTTTCGCTTAGGTTGGATTTGGTCAAGGAATCCCAAGTCAAGTTTAAGGGGGAATTGTTAGGTAAAATTGGTTAGTGGTTTGAGTCAAAGTTGACCAAGTTGAACAATAGTGGATTTGGGCATATGGTATAGTATACCCATGGCATTGCATATAATGGAACTTGGTAGGGTTGGCTGGTTTTGTCTAAGGCTAATGAAATTTCAATGGGTTGGGTTTTTCCTTGGAGTTGGGGTTTTCCCGCATAAATATTATGTATTTAATGTCTGTGTATTGTTGCTGTTTATTTTATTATTTCTCATAGTAAATCTTCATAAATATTTTTTTCTCTGTAGTAAATTTTTTAACATGACACATTTCCAGCTAAAAAGATTATGAAGGAAAAAATTTAAAAGGTTTTAAAGTTTATTAAAATATCAACCCTCACAACTTCTCCAAAGACAGTTTGACACACCCTTGTGGATTCTTCTTCAATAGTCACAAGGGTCATAGAAATCATACAAAGCACAATCAACACCTCAAGGAATGCATTGCATAAAGTAAACTCCATCCCCTAACATGGTAGGGTTGACCAGCCAAACCTTGAGGATAAAGAAACCTTGATTGAAGGATGGTGGTATCTCTCAAGAGGTCCTCTTATCTCTTGTTTTATTTATGAGCCAAAGGAGGTAAGGAGTGGTTCAAAATTTATATAAATCAAAATGGATGGAGAGCCAAAAAAAAATTAAAAGTTATGCATTATTATGCTGTCAAAATTGCTCCAAACAATCAAGCATTCAAATGCTAAGATGATTCCACCATTGAGAGAGTTTCTTCTTTGCTTCTTTGAGAGAGAAAGATCTTGCAAAAGAGATTAAGAAAAGGAAATACTTATTGAGATATATTGAGCACCATTTCTCAAATGTCTCTTCAAGTGTCTTTAAAGTATATTTGTAATTCTTCAACTACCAACAATCAATAAAGATGACCCTTTTCTCTTACTCTGTTGATTTGTTTCAAGTTGTTTTGCTTTGTTTTGTTTTGTTTTATGCATTGTTTTCATCTAATTAAATGTTTTGTTTGGCTCATATTTGATCACTAACATCATCTATTGTTTGTGTATCTTCTTATAGAATTCAACCAGTTGTAAGATAAGAGAATTTGGGACACTTGTGCTACCAAATTCAACACACAATAAAATATGAAAGTAAACATGTTAAAGGCTATCAGAAAGAAAGTTGAACATGGTAAAGTATTTAATTGGGCCAGTTACCTTGTTGAAAGATTTAAATCAAGCTTCCAAGAATTCCAAGTCTTTAGTAAGGCTAGAAGATACTGTTGACAGTGCTGGACCCGCCAACACTCAAGGGGTCTCCCCGATATATAGTACCAATTAGACCTCACACTGTTTGGGATAGGAAACCCATCCAAAATATGCCCTGGTTCCTAGTTTCTTAAATATTTTCCTTGGCTCTAATTTTTAACAAGAGATAGGAGTGAAAATGTGCCTTCGAAAAGAAAGTAAGTGTGCCTGGTGAGTGTTTGGTTATAGGTGTGTCGAGGTTGTTTTACTACGGAGGGAAAGGAAAGTGAGACTCTAAGAGAAAGGTAATAGTACCAATCTGGTAGAAACACACACAGAAAAGAGATATCCATCTAACATCCAGCGGAATAGTCCACAAAGATGCGATGGACATTGCAACCATTATAGCACATTATAAATATAATAAGCACTAAAATAACTAAAATAGCTCAACTACTTTAGTACAAGTGAAAACAAACATGAATCATAAACATTCATTGAACAATCTTACAAACATTCATAATCCATGCATGAATAACGTGTTGGCCATCAAACTTCATATATTAAGTAAAATTCCCAAGACACATGTATACATCGAACACCACTAGCTCCAATAGTGGAGTGTTGGAGCCACCACTTGCTCCTCAAAATAACTAGCTTTTCTCTCTAATGCCTTGTGGGAGGAGCCAAGATGAAAAGTCATTTTCTCATATAATGAGGGTGTATATATAACCAATAGGGTGATACTTCACCTCCCTTGTGACTCTTTGACTACCATTATGACTCTTTGACTTCCTATGTTTTTTCAACTTTACATGACTCTTCATATTCTTTACATGTCCTTTGGACATCCACTTTACAATACATTTCGAGTAAGAAATTACATAATCCACCATAATAATGTGGTGTATGATGAGTCATGACATGACACTACTGACATGGACTTCTTGATGACATGGAAATGTCATGCTATTCTTGTTGCTCCTTTCTATGTGTCTTCTTGGGAATGCTATTCTAACCACCTCCATATGGCTTAGAGGTAAGGAGTCTTCATTGATATCAAGTCTTGAGTTGTGGTCACAAACTGGTGTCCCTTTGATTTCTTATCAACTTGCATAGTCAACTAAAAATATATCTTAAATCATTTTCCCCTTCTTCATCTCCTTCTTCATCATCCTATCATGATATGATAGAGTACCTATCTCTACAATTCACTCAGGAAGAGATGACATCATTATGATAAACCCCTAGTCTAAGATGTTGCATGTTGATCCAGTGACTGAGCTGAAATTGAGTTGCATGCTAAGGGAAAGTCTTAGTGACTATGCAACTACACAACTCAAGGGATTAGGGGTGAAGCTTGAGCCTTGAGACTACACAATGCATAATTCAAGCTAGACTAGGCAGGCAGATTGCACACTTTTGGGACTCAGTGACCCGAGATAAGGGGTTTTGCACTATTTCAACCAATTGTGTAGTTCTAGAAGGAAAATCATACCTGGTGATTGCGCAGCTTAAAAACTCAAGGGTTGGGCTTGAGCTCAGAGATTTCGCAATGTGCAATTAGTGTCAGGTTGGAGGGCTGAATTGCGCAATTTTAGAGGTCAAGGTTCAGGGTTGGGCACTGAGATTGCGTAATGCACAGTCCTGATAGGAAAGAAATTCACAATGCACAGTGTCAAGAGGTAGGGTTGTAGCTTGAGGGATGGGTCTACACAATGCGTAGTTCAGGAAGGCTGGATGAGGCTAAGTGGGTTGAAATTTTTCAAAATTTGACTAAGTGTGGGATCGGTGAAGCTAATATGAACATTGATAAGACTTGACTATGATCACACACTTAGAATACTTGACGAAAAAACATAGATCATCCGAAACACATAAATACATACTTCCCTCAATGTGACAACCTTTGCGACAACTTATGATAAGTGTGACACTAAAGATACACTTTGTGACGACTGCGACAACACTTATGCGACAATGCTTACAACTTTGGGAATGAGTGCAACGAATGTTTACATGGTAATATCAACTAATTCACACAAATATAACCCCTTGAGACCACCAAAACATGCTTATATACATTGTATGACACTTAACATGTGAAAATATGGCATTTTGATTTTCTCGCAAAAGGGACCAAAAAACTTAGAGAAAACACATGGAATGGATGTCAATGTTTGCAAAGAAAATATACAAGACCAAGGTAGGCTCTAAAATTTGGGGCAACCCAAAATTTTGTAGGGTGTTGTAGCAACGACAATAGATACATGTTTCTATTAACTTGGATTACCATGACTTAAGTCTTCTTAGTTGGAGAAACCATTTTCACCAAAGTTATGACCCCCATAATGTTCAATTTTGATTATTTAACATAATTAGAGAAGGTTAAGACTAAAGAAATATCCCCTCAATGCATGCTTAGAGGATGTATGAGAACATTAAATAATTTCAATCTCCAACGGAGAGTTGAATAGATTATAAAGAGAGCATTACCCCTGTCAATCCACATCCAATTGTGGCTTGATATTACTGAAGTTTGGTTTATGAATGGATAGTACGACAAGTAATTAATTATTTCCCATGTTTTTTAGGAATTTGAATGCTTATCTCACAGTATTATACCCATCCCTCCATTTATTGAAAAATCCAACATGGATATTATCATGCCATTAAAAGATGGAAAATTTGTAGAAGAGTAATATGTCTCCTTGTACACAATATTATTTGTAATATAGATGCACTGACATCAAGGTCTCTTGATGAAAAAAAAACTACTAGGAAATTGACTTAACAAGTGGAAGAACCAATTGACACAACTAGGGTCAACATAGACATTGAATGACAAACTATTCTAGAAGGGATGAATGAACCCAAAATTGAGGATAGTTGAATGAAGAGTAAACTAGAAGAAGTGGCTTAGCAAGCGCTTTTAGAGATAGATGAATGTGTAAAATTAATAAGGAAATCAACATAGAGGAGACAAGTGTTGAATTTGAGTGTGCAACCTTGGTATGCAAAGGAATTGAGACAAGCTTGAGAAATGATTGTTGAGGCACTTAAGAACAAAATCACGGCAAAAAACTAGATGAAAATAAGAAGGGAAGCAAGATAGAAACAAGCATAACAACAAGCCAAAGAACCCAAAACTATGAAAACTACATAAAAAAGGTTGGACTGAAGTAAAATAAAAATACAAATTCTGCAACTATCTCAAGACTCAATTTATTTGGCATAGGACTCATCACTAGTGAATTCAACCTTTTTTGAGTAGGAATCGTCAACGAAAACACTTAAACATTATAGCCAACAGAGCAACCCACTAGGCATATTTCAATTAAACAAATGATTATGCAATAATTAGTGTAGAAACTGTCTAAATAACAAAATGGGTGGGTTACAAAGTAGGGGCCAACTGATAAAAATGTAATAGATAATTATACAAAAGAGAAACATAATGGGGTGCAACCAAAAAAACAATAATAGACTGAGGTACAACCAACATTACACTCATTTGAGGAGTACACAACAAAAAAACCCATCAAATCATCCCAATGTGCAACAACAAAAAACTGAATAGGTCAATGGTCAAGAACAATAACAACATACCCTTACTAATAGGGAAGAATAACGGTTGAATCATCCCACTAACCTACCACCATTGGTTTGATGCAAGAGCATCTCATGGGTTTCTTCAAAATGTAATTTTTTAAGTCTCTATATTTTCTAGATTATATAAATTTCTATAAAAATATATAATCAAAGCAAATTGTACTAGTTTAGCATATGCTTAGGATAAGATTCTATGTTTGAGGATATTATTCATAAATTCCTTCACATTGATAGTGGAAGGATTATATATTGAGATATCATGATATTTATGTCCTCAAGGATAAATAGAGATGTAATATACATGTTAAGGTAGGAAATCTAGAAAGATAGACCTTGGTTAATTATAATATAGTGTGAACTTTTGGATTTCACATTTTTAGCATTTTTGGTCTTTTGTTGCATCATTTTGGTATCAAAGCGAGTTGCTCCTAGTGATTTGTTGAGTTTACTATTGTAATATGAATATGTTGAATAATGGATCTGTGTTTTTTTCTTGCAAAGCAAGTGGATATTTATAGCTTCATACAATATGAGATATTTATTTACATTTTGTGGATAAAATCCTATGGGTATCGTTCTAAAGGAAATGTGGTATACAAAAGTTACAAGAGACATCAATAATAAGAGAAAGTGCTTGGTGAAACAAAAGGTCAGGAATAATGAGTTAGATAAAGAAAAATAAATAGTTGAATTAAAGGAGAGACTCAATGTTCTAATGCAACTAATACAAGAAGAAGAAGATAGAAGAAATCCAAGTTATGGTTGGAAGATGAAAAGGAGGGTCAAATTTCCTATAGAGTTATTGGTTGCAAAGAGAATAAGACATAAATTGATTTTATGGGTTAGAAGAGAAGAAAATAAACTCAAGGAATCTTAATGTAGAAAGAAGTCTTTGGGAACCAAGGAAGGAGTTCATTTTTGTGTACTTGAACAGGGACTAATCTTTGGGGGATATGATAATGTGGAAAAAATAATTGATAAGATTCTCATGGAGTGCTTCGAATAACACAAGGAAGAGATTCCAAAAGCATCAACATAGACCCAAGAGTCTCATGGTTTTGAAACTAACACTTTGTGTGTTATGTAGGTTATGTGGGTGATGAATAAAAATCTCATCAATCAGATGTAGCGCCAATTGATTATGATGAGGAATTAAATCTTCTAGAAGAGTGGACAACAAAACCCACGATGGATGAATACTATACCATAAGTAAAAATGCAGTAGATGAACATGATAACAAGATGAAGAAATTGACAAAGGATGCAAAGGATGAAGGAATAACAACAACTATGATGAGTTTTTATGCATGAATGAAGAAACAACCAGAGGATAACAATATAAACCAACAAATAAGGTAATTGGATAATGATTTGGATGAGTTATGGAAACCTATGATGAATATCCCTAGGTGGAGGTACAATGAGGTAAAGAAGATAGTCAACGCTAGAATACGATTGGCGAAGGACTTATGTAAGCAAGCCATGTGGACAACAACAACATAAGTATGGGATCTAGGTAAAATGCAATAAGTACGAAGACTCATGGACAAGAGTTTATGAATATTTCATACCAGTTTAATGCATGAACATCTCATGATATCTCCAAAATGTTATCTTCTAAGTCTAGAAGTAGAATTTCCAGATTATGTAAGATTTCTAAAAAAATATATAATTGCAAAAAATTGTGTTAGTCTAGCATATGATTAGAATAAGATCCTCTATTTGAGGACATTCTCCAAATCTTCCTCCACAATGGTAGTGAAGGAATATCTCTTGAGATATCTAAATATTTCTATCCTTGAGGATAAATAGAGATACACTATGCATGTTCAAGAAGGAAATTTAGAAAGGTAGGTATCGGTTAATTATAATAGTGTGAACTTTTGGATTGTAAATGTTTTAGTTTTTTTTGTCTTTCATTGCATCACAACTACTCCAACTAGGGTATACATTTGACATGCACTCCTACCTGTCAAGTAAATTTTTTTTATGTCAGGTTTCCCTTTAAAATTTCCCTTTGCATGACATTTGATTTTTATTTTTGCCCATCCTTTAAGTATCATTTATTATGTGTTTGTTAATTTTTTGTTGTGAATGCAAAAACATTTTTTGTTAATATAATCTTTGTATTTTTTTGCTAACAATTTTTTTAATTCTAGCTTTACAATAAAATAAACTTCAACCAAGTAATGTCATAGATGTATATGTTTTATAATACTTTAAAAAGATCAAACATATTCAACCATGTTCATTCCTAATGCAAAACTACCCAGTGATTTGGTTCAATTATATATAGTCATTACTTATGCTAAACCATTGTTGAAAAGTTTTCAAGTAGCTTGGTCAAACCCATTAACTATAATGTATTTTGAAGAAGAACAACCGATCTTACCTTACAATTTGATGAGTTGGACTTAAGATGGACCTTATAAATAAAAATACAAGTTTGAGGTCATTTTTAAGTAAGAATTTGAGGGGATTTTAACATTTCAAGCAATAATAATATGTAAGCATAGATTTTGAAAAATTCATAATGTTTTGACCATACTAACACCTAAAAGGCACAAACCTAGTTGTCTTTAGATTCAAGTGTGAATGTATCCAAAGCATCATAGCCTTGGTATCCATACATTTGATATTTCCATATCCAATGAAAAAATATATTTGTTTTCGGGTTAAACTAATAATAAATAGACCCATTTTATAAAATATAAGATATATCATCAATGTGCTAACACTAAAGATAATACACAAAACTCTCAAAATTAAACAAAAAACAATTGTTTAACTGAAACAAACAAGAAAAGTCAGTTAGTGCTTTATATAGAATACCAATGGCCCATGGTGTGGACATGTCGTGTGAGTCTCAACCTTTAAGCTTTAGGCTTCAATTTTCATGCTTTATGCTTAAGCGTGTACAATGTAGGATCACATGGTGTCACTGAAAACAGAGGGAAACTTTTTATGATATGTTCAAAGATCCACTATGGATGAGTTTCATATTATCTTGAAGTCTCATCCTAAAGTCTTGATATTGGGGGTGTTTCATAGTGTGATACTTATCTTGGAGTCTCAACCAATGGAACCAGTAACTCTTTTTGTTTTCCATAAGGTTATTGAAAGTATTTCTATGTGTGTGTGTGTGTGTTTGTATTACATACATACATACATACACACACACCACACACAGATTATATATATATATATATATATATATATAGAGAGAAGAGATGAGAGAGAGAGAGAGAGAGAGGAGAGAGAGAGAAGAGAAGAGAGAGAGAGAGAGAGAGAGAGGCGGTATTTTTTAAGTTCACCCATGAAATTGACAGTTTTGAAAACTTAGGTAGTCATCATCAATGACAGACAAATTTTAAAATGGTTAGTATTTGATGGTCAAATAAGGAAAATTTGGGTAAATACCCATCAAATTTAACCCCTGGCTCCAACTTTCATAGTTCTATCTTAAGCAACTTCAATAAGCCCCTTATTGTAGTAATTTATATGAAGACCAAAAGATCATCTCAACTAAAGAAATCAAAAGGACATGGAAAATTATTGAATAAAAAGAAAAAGTAATTACAATTGTCTACATGCTTTTGACTATAGAAAAGTATTACAACCGAAGTCATATTCTAACCATCAATCATATCTGAAACTAAAATGTTGTAACTTTTCAATAAATTTATCATAGAAACTATGTAGAGGTGGAAGATATTAATAAAGGAAAAAAATAAAAGAAATGAAAAGATGAGACAAAGAAGAATGTAGGTGGGTAATTCAAGGTAAACTCAACATGGATATCAAATAATCGTCGATAAAACATCTTAATTGCATAAAAAATATAGTAAATACATTGGTAAAAAATAATATGCAACTCCAATTAGAAAACAAAAGATGTAAATTACAACATACAAGGAAATTTTGCAAAAAGAGCATGAGAAATTCACATAGACTAGAGTAAAATTGGAAGAAGAAAATACCCATGTTTGTGACATGAACATAATCCTTACCATTGGAAAATACATACAATAAGCCCTGATTAATGATTTGACTAGCTGAATGAATCTAATTTCTAATCCTCATGCTTATGATGCCTTAACTAGCAATATTGAGGAAGAAAAGAAGGTCAAAATATAATTGATAAATCAAGGATGACAATGGTTTTAGGAAGGAAACAATGCACACTAAAGTAGAAATTATATCCAAGCAGTTGGTTGATAAAGCTTGAAAAATTCAAGAAGACGTAGGTAACTTATAGTCTAAACGTAGAGGTTGTTTAGAATTCCTCCATCCTTAAAAGGGTGAAATACGTGGTTCAAAATAAAATGATTGAGTTGTAGAAAAAATTGGTAGTAGAAGAATAGAAATATTTCAAAATGTGAACAACATATTGCACCACATATTTACCAAATTTGTTCAAAACCACCAGCAAGCACATCAACACCACAACAACTAATGCAATATTCTTCCCTACCTAGACCATGGTTGGCATTTTTCATCCCAAGTACATCTACATCATGGCCACCTACAACTTAATACTATGACCCAACACAAACCACAATAGGTGACCCTTCTAATTGGGTGGCGTAGCTTAGAGTATTGAGAGTGATAAAGGCAAATCAAGAAGAAACATCAATTGACTAGTCGAGCATGCCATAACTAGGACTCCCAAAAGGTTCAATCCATCAACCAGCTCCTAAACAATCAACAAACAAAAGAATAATAGTGTAATAGGGTCCAAAAATATGACCAAGTGTAGAAGCCTCAACTAATCAATATGTGCACAGAGATGGAGCAAACCAGTTTTGTTGACCAATACAAAATTGGTTGAGGAAAGCATCAACCAAAGAAGTAAAGTAGCCAACATCAATTTTCAATATGATGAGTAGTCGAGCAAGACACAAGGAAAATGTTTTTGACCAAATGATCCAATAATATGCATGAAAATTAAGGTAATCATTATCATTTGTGTGATTTTTTTATAAATGACCTTTGTGAGAAAGGTCTCTTTGCAATAGAAGGAAAGTAGTTTGGTAAGCACTCCATAATCAATATTTAGGAAATTACTACAAGAAAATTGACCATGCTAATCGATCTATAATTTTGTTTTGTTGTCTTTGGTAAAGCAATCACTCCATGAGGTAGGCCTTAGCTATCTCAGCATTTAAAGAAATTGAAGGTGTTAGGATTGAAACCCAAAAAAAATGGAGTAGCATGTTTTGGTAATATCTTTGATATACCAAATCATTTAGCACTATTAGAAAATTGGGAGAAACACCTCCCCTTATCAACACAGGATAAAGAGAGCCATCCTTTGGTGTGATATAGTTCAATTGAAGATAAATCCATAATGGCATCACAATGGTTGTATCTACATAAAATTCAAGAGAGTGGAGTCATAGGAATTGGTCAACATAATTGTTAAGGATATATTGGTGAGTGTAGTGATTAGGGCATTCTTCCTCCCATTAAAGCATTATAGAAACAAGGATTGTGTGGAAACAGTGGTGACCAAGAAACTTTTGCAATCATGGTCACTATGAAGGATCCAAATTGATTTATCTCGCACATCAGAGTTTGTAAAACTTGGCATTTCCTTAATATTTTTAATGTAAGTCCAAATCTCCCTCTTCTTAGAGACAAATAATCATTTTAGGGTGGGGGAGATACTAGAGGGCCTAGTTGACTTTGTCGACTAGACCCACCAGCAACTACCTACCAATTGTTTTATAGTATAAATATATGATAGCATAAATGTAAATATAGACTTATACTAGTGTGGTATTAATCATAATATAAAATAATTCTTGTTGATTTCATCATTACTTTCTCTTCCTTGTGTATATGTGTATGTTACTACATAATGCTTTATGAATATTCTATTGTGTAAATCTATTGGTAACTTTCCATGTAATCACTTAGATTTGAACAACATAAGCCATTGAAGATAGAGGCAAAAAAACAATAGAAACATTTGGTTAAGATGGAATATTTTGGAAAGATGATTAAACTTATGGATAACAAATTTGAAGCAATGGGAAGATGTGTCTTCAAAGTAAGGTTCAAGGCTTCAACTAAGAACTAAAAAGATAGAATTGAAAGGGAGAACACTACATATTATATGGATGCTAAAAGAACTTACTCAAACCCCATTGAGATTCAAGAGCAAATGGAACAAGAAAACAATCACCAACACCAAGTAACTCAAATGGGAACTCCCCCAAGCCTATCTATGTACCCCCAATATATGGAAAAAAGTATTGTCTTTAATTGTTTTCAATATAATTTTAGGCCAATCTCTGTTTCGAACAAGCTTAGAAATAACTAGTGAGAGTGGAAAATAATTTGATGACATGTCTTGCAATACCTTGGGGTTTGGTTTCCTCAATTGCAAACCACAAAGGGTTGAATTGATTTTTTTTATGAGAAGCTATCTTACATAAGGAAAAACAAAGTGTTTTGAGAGTAATGGTGAGATGTTCGATAGTGAAATTATAAAACACCTAAAAGAAATATTAAGAAAGTATTATAATTAAACATGCTTTTCTATAATATGCATATACGAGTCCAAAATAATATGTAATGAGAGTATGATTCCATGAAACACTGATTTTCAAATTATTTGTTGTGTTGCACAAAGATAGATCCCATTTAGCACATAAGACAAAACAAGAAGGAAGAAAATGATTCAAAAAATTTGTAATTAATTGCATTGTCCATACATGACATTTCGTAATTGTGATTTTTATATTTCAATTTTTTTTGTTGGCTGACCCATGGGGATGTTTGAACCTAGAGACTCATGGAACATAACTCTTCATTATCAAGGAAATCACAAATTGATCTACCCCTCGTGAGCTGATTTTTATATTTCAATTTATTTGTAATTGTCTATGGATGTTTTCTCCAAGGTTTCAATGTACAAAGAAGAGCCATTTGAACATTTTCTTAACATTGGATTGCATATAAGTTGTGAATGTATGCCAAATGTATCAAGGGTTGGTTGAACAATTTGTAAAGAGTTATATTGTCTTTTTTTTTATATAAATAATAAAAGAATGAGAAACTTCTAAGTATATAAATACACTTTGTCACAACATATAAAATCCTTAGAAAGCAAAGTATTGACTAGAGCCTCCATAAATTATGTTGAGATATAACATAAAGTACATAGTCAAAAGAGTGTGCATTGTTTATTAATAACTCACTATTATGTTATGATTTTGTATTTATGCAATCATATATATTATATATAATGTGTGAGCTATGATAGTATGAGATTATTTGACTAACGATGTGATAGTAGAGTTAGCCTAGGCATTTGTCCTTGTGGATTCATGTTCTCAAACCAAGGGTGACCTATTGTTGAGAAATTTGGAGAAACTAAGTCTATGATTGGGTGGAACATCCAATATCTATATCTAGTTTGTGGAATAAGTGTTCTTTATTGATTATATCCATGCTCTATTTACTTTGTTATTTCTTACTATTTATTAATAAGTATATATGTTGATGTTATACATGATGTGATGAATAATGTAGTTCGTGGTTAACACATATGTTACTTGATGTTCTACATGAGTTTCTTTTGCATTGTGTGTTTCTTGAATTCATGTACGAGATCTCAAAAATGAATTTGAGAACATGGGTTCTTTGTGACTTTGTTACATTGCATTTGGTATCAAAGATTAAATTTGATCGCAAATATGAGGTTAAATCATCACACGACCATATAGTAGAAGATAATAACATTTATGGGTTTACCTATTATGGTTTATGGTCCCATGGTTTTCGAAACTCTTGGTTTTTCCCATGGTATTATATTTAATGAAAGTTATTTAAATGCTGGAGATAATTCATTGTAAGATGCATTGATTAGCCAATTTTGGCTTATCTTGGTTGGTTTGGACAATAATAATAGATCTATTAGATGTCAGTTTTCCTAATTTGTGGTTTTTAGGATGACTCACAATGTTTTATGTGCTTGATATTTTTTTTTCCAATATTATATTATTAATCTCTCTCAACTTCTCACATATGGTATAAGATCCAGGGTTGAGAGTTGTTATTACTTATGAGAAGAATGTGTGTTTAATAAAAAAAAACATGGAGGGAAAAAAGGTTAAGGTTTCATCTTTGAGTTTGTGTGAATTTTATGAGCGTGGAGTGGAGAGGAAGAAGAAGAAGGAGCACATGGTGAATGAGAACTTGATTTCACTCATTGTATTTGGAGCAAAGAGAAATGTAAGGAAAGAAGCATGTAGATGTTTCTTGAACTGACACAGTGATGATACTTTTTATGGAGATGATTTTCTTTTTCATGTGTAAATGGGTATATATTGTAAGACTTAGTTAGACAAGCATACCTTGTTTTGAGTTTTCACTAGTAAAGTCTAGACGTAGACATAGGTGATGGGGAGGGCATGTTGTATTCCTTGGTACTTGATAATTAAAATTCAAGGGGGATAAGTGAATATTCTAGGTTAAGATTAAAGGGGACAAATGTTGGGTTCTTGACTAATTCATAGAGCATAAGATAATAGCCATTTATGGGTTTCCCAATGGTGGTTTACAAACTCATGTTCTTAGAAACCCATGGTATTATATGTAATATGATATATTAAAATGATTGAGATACTTTGTTATAGTATTACTGATTGATTGACTAGTTTTGCCCATAGTTTTAGTTTGTTTGACGAAGACTAATAGATCTATTAGGTGCCATTTTTCCTAGTTTATGGTTTCTTATGTGCTTGATATTTTTATTTTGTACATATCTTAAACTATTGATCTATCTTGATTTACAATAGTGATGTGACCTAACTTGTAGATGGGTACATTACATTGTGGTATTAGAGGAGTGGTTTCAACACTAGACCTGTATGAGAAGACTTCAATGGATTCATTTGAGTTCATTGTTGCAAAATTGAGTTTGTGTCAAAAATAGGAAAATACTGTTTAAATTGGATACAAATTCACAATTTATAGATGCAATGCTTTGTGGAATGGTTGTGGAATGTTGAATGAGCAAGTATCAAGTTAGAATTGACCATGCAAAGCTCAGTCCAGAGCTTCCATGGAAGCTTGTATAAGTTTTCCAAGAAGATTTATGTGTAACCCATTAATGGTCGAGGTCATTTTGGATTCTAAAATGGATGGTTCAAATTCCCTACATGAATTATTAAAATAATTCCAACATTTTCATGAAAAACTTTCAAAAACATGAATATTTCCCAGTATTATAAAAAACATAAAGCATTTTGAAACCATTGAAAGAGGATAGTGTATTAAGATGATCTTCAAAGATAAGTTAGTGAAAATCAAGGATTGTCAAAGAATTACAGTTTTGGGTATCAAATAAAAAGAATAAACCCTTGATTTGTTAGTAGAAGAAATCAACCAATCATTTATCAAGGACACATACACCATAATGACTAATTGATAGATTGAACAAAATCACCAAGGGACATTTTTGGTTGATCATCAATGGAGGGATCATGTAGCAGAGTATACATGGTAGTATGGATGATGATTACATTATGATATGGTCATGGCATGAAATGGTAGTAGTTAGACGACAATATGAATGATAACATGACAAAGTACACATGGCAATATGGATGATGACAAGGATAGGACATCTATCAAGTCACTAGTACTTCATAGAAGGGTTAATCGGCCTTTACACGAAAGATTATGGCCTGAAAATTTAAGAAACATCAATATCTAATGGGATTTTAGGGATTTGAATGAAAATGAGGAACTCTAAAGTAGAAAATAGAAGAATTTCATCAATCACAAATGAGAAACTTCAAGTGAAATTGCTAAAGGACACTTTAAGTGAAATCGCTAATGGATACATTCAAGTGCATTATTGATGTATGATTTTCTATTGACCCATGATGAAAATGAATAAGCTAATTTTCAATGATATTTTTAGGCATTGGCTGAAAATGAGGAAGTTTTTAAGTCTTCCACTAGAGGATTTGGTTGACTAGTGATGATAGTTATGTCAATTTCTGATGGAGGAATTAGGTGATAACCAATGAAATTTTTCCTTAGTTCATTGAAGGAGATGTTAACATAATCAAAGTAGGGTTGCAATGGGGATGTAGATGTCATGTCAACACTACATTAGAGGCCACACATCATTTTTATTATAATTTTCCCTGTGTTTTCCAGGTTCCAAACTTAAGTTGTTTTGAGGCCCTAAACAATATTTGTTTCTTTATATTAAATCCTATAGGAGATATGTACCAGTGGTACAAATACTAAATACTACAAAAAAAACTCAATGAGATATTCTGAGCACAAACTGAAGATAGTGGGTGAAATTTACACCCATGACAATTAAGAAGGTAAACAAAGCAAAAATTCACTTTTAGGAGTGATATCTCCTTACTCAAAGCTTAGAAATGAGCATGGGAAAAACCAATGGAATGTTGGAAATACTGAGAGGGATATTTTTAGATCATTAGTTAATATTGAATTACTATTAATGTTTATCCAGTAACAATAGTAAACAATAAAACATAGTGGGTACAACAATTTTAGGTGGAAAACCCCCTCTGGGTCAAAAACCACCAAATTATTTTCTAATAAATTCTTTAATATTCAGCCCCAAATGAAATGCAAGTTACAACTTCCTAGAATTCTAGAAAAATCATTCTTCTCCATCTCACACTGGATGGACGCCCCAACATCCTGGTTTCTTCATTAGTCAACTGAATAGATGCCCCAACATCCTAGACCAACCTACCACCCTGAAGTGTTCACAGACTCCAACCGGTAGGAGACTTCATGCACCTGCCTAACACCTCCTTGCCACCCTATAATGACCAGAAATGAAATAAGAGTGTGGATGGATGCCCCAACACCCTGGTTTCTTCATTAGTCAACTGAATAGATGCCCCAACATCCTAGACCAACCTACCACCCTGAAGTGTTCACAGACTCCAATCGGTAGGAGACTTCATGCACCTACCTAGCACCTCCCTGCCACCCTATAATGACCAGAAATGAAATAAGAGTGTGGACTCCCATACCAGGGACAATGATCCACGATAAAATATAATTTACAATGATTTTCTTGTACTTGATCAATTTCCCAATAAAACTATAGCCTACAACATAACCATGACAACATCCAACAATGACTCATTTACCTCCCAACAATGCCTCTTCAACTCTAGGAATATTTCCTCTTTTACAATAATGACTCTTTCAATAATGGCTCATTTACAAATTTACAATGATGACTCTTTTACATCACTGGATTTTTGGCAAGACTTGACACTTGACTTGACACTGCTTCTTGGATCACTTGCAATTGGTGAGGTACTGTCATGCTTGCTTAGAGTAATGGTAAGTTGGCACTGCATGTCCTTCTAGTATGTATCTGAGTTGTCCTGAAGTGTCCTCCTTCATGCACATGCATTAATGAGTAAGACCCAAACCAATACACAAAAAATAACTTACATTGTCTTGCAAACACATGTTAGAGATGATATTCAAAATTCAAATGAAATCACTAATCATACATAACTTGTTGTAGCAGACTTACCCTTGACTGTTGATGTCTGGTCTTTACTATAGTGATCCTTGAATGCATAATTTTTCTTGCCTTCTATGAGCTCAATGTTGAATCTATTGTATCTATGTAATTTCAGATCGCAAAGGTCTGAAATTCTGTTTTATGGTAGCCCTTTGAGTCCTCTCTCCAACCCACAAGTTTGATCGATATTGGATTCTTCGAGAAGAAGTTATGCCTAATATCCCACAATGAGAATATTGTAGACTGGTTTCATACATCGAACTTGTACAAAGTACCACGTATCACTCTTTTGACCTTCGGCCATGAAAAATATACCCAAAAAACTAAATTCCATCTTATTTTTGTCATTATTTACTAAATTTGAATCCAATTTTCAAAGAGAAAGTTATGATGATTTTCCCAAGATCACCTGTTTGATATGGAATTTGGGAGCCTGCAAAAACCCTAACTTCCTAAGATAATATCTCTACAAATATAGTGAACCAAGATCTGAAACGTGGTCACGAGGTTCATCATTAGTTAGGATCAAATGGGTTTCAGTGTCAACTTCTAAATCTTTGTAGTAAAAAAAATATAGCAAAAATGCCATGATGACTTGTTTGAAGCAGCAAAATCCTAAAATCCAAAGCTATAAACTTACTTCAAAACAAACCTTCAAACTTGATCAATTTTGTGCCCTAACCAGACCTCAACGAAACCTTAAAGTCCCTGCAATAGATCCTGTGTTAGAAGCTCATGAGGGCCAAAAACTGCAGAGGTCTTCTCACAAGATAGTTCATTGAAAGTGCTTCAATTAGGAGGATATGAGCATCACAATTTATAGAAATGCCTTAGGTTGAGAGGGTCTTCAAAAAGTGATGTTGGAGGGATTTTAGGAGCTTAAAAAATTATTAATTATTTATTATTCAATGACCACAACCAATGATGATTCCATGCCACAACCCGATGGGGTTTTAGCTCACTATCTCGAGTTACTAAATTAAAACATGAATATCTCTCAAATCGTGAAGAACTACGTGGCATGCCATATATCAAAGGAAACATCTCAACAAGTAGAATCCATCTAGAAGATACTTGACTCAATATGGAATGAGTTTTCAAGTCAAAATTCCCATGCAAAATCTGGGTATCCCCTAGTGCTATTTGGGTTGACATCAATGACAATCACTAATCAACAATATCCCCCTTTGGAATTGATGGCAACACAAGTACTCCCCCTTCTAACATGACACCTCTTCCTATTGCCTTCTCTCCCCCTTTGTCATCAATGGAAATGGGTAACTCCCCTTGACTATCATCCCACGAACCTGTACACACCTCCACTCCCCCTTTCTACTTAGATAAGAGAAAGAGTCTAATGATAATTGGTGAGAATCCCAAGGTTTTGGCAAAGATACTCAAATTCTTCACGAGGTAATCGTTTGGTAAAGATGTTAGAAATTTGTTCTTTTGTGCCAACATATTCAAGCTTGATATTCTTTTTGGTGACTTAATCTCTAACAAAATGATATTTGATCAGAATGTGATTTGTTTTGGAATGCATCACATGATTCTTGGAGATACTGATGGCATTGATGTTCTCACAGAAGATGGGAATAAGCTCATCAAACTTGAATTGAAGATCTTGCAAAGTTTGCTTCATCCAGGGAACTTGACTGCAACAAGTTGCTGCCACAATATATTCGACTTTCGCTGTGGATAATGAGATTGAAGACTTCTTTTTTCTTAACCATGAAACAAGGAAAGAACCTAGATAGAATGTTGCTCCACTGGTACTCTTACGATCATCAACACTTCCTGCTCAATCTGCATATGTACAAGCTTGGATAACTAGATCATTTCCTTTGGGATACCATAAAACATATTCTTCTTTGCCCTTAATATATCGAAGAATTCTTTTGACGACAATAATATGAGATTATTTTGGTGCTGCTTGGAATCTTGCTACTTGTCCAACTGCCTGCATTACATCTGGCAGAGAAGATGTCACATATAGAAGGCTGCCAATCATAGATCTATACAACCATTGGTCCACATCCTTTGACTAATCTTCTAAGATTAACTTGAAACCAGTTACCAATGGGGTGAGGACAGGCTTGCAATATTCCATCTTGAATTTCTTGAGAATTTCCTTGATGTACTTGGTTTGATATATAAATATTCCTTTATCCTGTTGAGATATTTGAAGAAACATTTTTACTTAATCTATCATTATTACTTCCAAATATTATATGGTCCACTTATACCTCGATAATTGTTAGGTTATCTTTATCCACTTTCACATAAAGATTGTTGTCAGTGTGTTGGGTCACTATAATACTAGTGATTACCCCATTACGATTGTAGTTATACCCCTTATTAATATTGTTTTCCCCTATTGTCCCCATATTGTTATTACTGTGCCCCATAGAATCCCTCTATTGTTATTTTTGTGGCTTTATATTATTATTGTTAGGTTGGTTGGGTTATATTTGTAACTCCTTAGACTCCTATATTATAAGAAAGGATTTTGTCATTTGTATCATCCAAGAATTGTTCATTATGTAATTTAAAGGAGGTTTTCCCCCTCGAAGAGGCTGAATTCTAAGGCGTTGATCTATTTTTTCTATCTTTTCTTGAGCTGTTTCATAACATTTGGTATCAGAGCTTTGGATTCTAGGGTTTCGCTGCTCCAAATAGGTCATCGTGGCATTCTCGCTATAAATTTTTTTCTGTGACGTTTCAAAAGTCGAAAAAAAACCCATTTGAGAAGACATCGTGCTAAAGCTCAGATCCAAATTTCAGAGTTTTTTGCGCTATATTTACGGAGATATAATCTGAGCAAGTTGGTCTTTTTGCAGACTCCTGAATTACATTCCAAACAGGTGACCTGGGAAAAATCATCATAACTATTTCTCTGAGCATTGGATTGAAATTTAGTAAGAATTCATAGAAAGAGGACGGACTTTAGTTTCTTCTATATATGTTTCAGAGCTAAAGGTCGAAACAGTGACTCGTGGCACGTCGTACAAGTTCGCTCTACTGAACTAGTCTATAATCAGGTCACTGTGGGAGATTTGACATAACTCTTCCTTCGAGAATCCAATTTGTATCAGACTTGTGGCATTGGAAAGAGGACACAGAGGGCTACCACAGGTCACAATTTCAGAATTGGATGTTCTGAAAGTACAGAGATACATCAGAGGCAATATCAAGCTCCTACAAAGTGAAAAAAAGGTGTGTAGATTCTTTTAAATTTTTGCTTAAGATTGGTTTGAAAATTTATTTTGAAGGAATTAAAAGGGCTAGTAGAGCATTATTATCGATAACTGATTCCCCGAGGAAAGAAAATGAAAACACCTAGTAAGGAACTTGAAAGCTCTAGCCTAACTCATGAAGAAGAGGAAGAAATGCTACATGATATATCAAAATTACAAGAACAAGTGCAACAAATGTCACGCTCACAAAAGTTAACAGAAGCTAGGATAAATGGCGTGGAAGCTAAGATGAATGGCGTGGAAACTAAGATGAATGGCATGGAAGCTAAGATGGATAATTTGAATATAGATTTGAACACAAATTTGAAGACAGGCATGGCGGATTTGAAGATAGATTTGACAAATTTTCTACAAGAAATACTTGCTAATGTTGAAAAGGTAGTAAAGGAAACTCATGATGTGAACAAAGGAAATGTTAGTCATGATATAATAGACTCTAATGTGGGATTGAAGACCCACCATATTCCAAAAATCGATATGAGGAATTTTGATGTCAAGGATCCCGCAACATGGATATTACAGATGGAGCAATGTTTCGATCTCAATAATGTGAAAAACACACAAAAGGTACGTATTGCAACTTTATATTTGGAACCAAATTAGTTTGTATGGTATCAATGGCTTTGCTCTCGTAAGCAATTTATCACATGGGAAATTTTTACGGAAGAATTGATAGCACATTATGAGGATACAAAAAGCAACACTTTTTTTACTCAATTGATAAGTCTCAAACAAAAGGGTTCAATAATGGAGCACATTGAGGAGTTCCAAAAATTGAACATAAGGGTAAAAGATATTCCAGAGGAGCATAGGATTGATGTGTTCATAGGGTCTTTAAAGATAATATTCCAACATGATGTTCGCCTTTGGGAACCCGATTCATTAGAGAAGGCATTCAGGTTAGCAAGAAAAATGGAAAGCAAAATTATGGCAACCAGGAAGCATACCACTCGCATCTATAAAGACGGAAGTGTTGTTGCCACTAGTCTTCCACAACCTATAAGGTTGACACCACAACAATTGGAAGAAAAAAGAGCAAAAGGGCTTTGTTACAGTTGTGATAGCAAATACACTAAAGGTCATAAGTGTGCTGAGAAGAATTATTCTACATAGATTGTGAAGAGGAAGAAGAAAAGGAGCAAGAAAGGTCAAAAGAAGAGGATATACTCCAGGAACAAAGCCTAGATAAATTGACCATATCTGTAATGCATTGGCTGGAATTACCACTCCTCAAACCATAAATATAGAAGGACAAATCAAGAAGAAAAAGGTAATAGTGTTGATTGATTCAGGAAGTACCCACAATTTTATTCATTGTAGGGTAGCAAAAGAATTGAATTGCTTCCTATATCCAGCACTAGAGTGTCAAGTGATGATTGCAAATGGAGGAACGATAAATTGCTCTGGAAAGTGCCATACTATCAAGCTATCCATGGGAGAATATGTATTGACTAGCCCAATGCTTTCCATTCCAATGGGAGGTGCTGATGTTGTACTAGGAGTCCAATGGCTACAATCCTTGTACAATAGCTTTTAATTTTCAAGAACTTTTCATCAAATTT
>APFE030106523.1:0-36124 GCA_000404065.3 Pinus taeda | reverse complement strand
CAATCCCTCCTTATAAGCTAGGGGACTTGCTGCAATGCAACTTACACTTGTTTTTTAATGTTTATGTATCGATAATTTAATAAGCATTGTCTATTTAAGTTGTCCTTTAATTTTGTATTTGGATCATAGTATGATATATTTAAAGTATTGTAATGGATATTTTTACATTTTCATCCAATTTATATTAATTAACATAACATTATCTCTATAGTCTCTAGTTATCAATTTTTTTTTTAATAAGAAAATTCATCTTTTAATATTATAAGTTATAGCTTTAAAAGCAACCAATTTCCAAATAACTAATTTAATTGCAAACATGAATATTTCATGCACATGCACAACAATATTACCACACATCCAAACTACACTCTCTCTACCAAGAAACCTTGCTTCCAGTGTCTTATCCATGCTTATCCTAGCATGTTGCAGAACACATTTCTTTCATTTCGTTGATGTATCCCTCGAGTTACCTGCCCATAGAATGGACATAATATCATAACAAAATATCAACTCATAACCACAGGATACTAACCTCATTAATCTGTCAGGCTACTCCTCCCAATTGATTCCCATAAGACCAATAGCCTTGTCATGCCATTCACCTCCATAAGCAATCATTCCTTCACAAGGATGATTCCTAATGACCCTGTTAGATAGTGACGTAGATACATGGACACATACATACATATACATCAAAATTAGCATAAAACAATCATGATCCTATCAAAAAACGACATACATACACACATAATCATATAAACATTAGCATTAAACAACCATGATCCATGACGAACCTATCAGACATGACATACATACATGTATACATATATAACATCAACATAATCATGCTCATAACATAATTACCAGATAACATAAGGTCAAGGATAAAAGAACTTCCTTTATCTATGCACACCATGCACAACATTAAGAACAATAGGTCCCAACATAGCTAAGGCATATGACACCTCAAATCAGTTCACCTTTCATGTTAACATTCTCATGATTTTCCTTCCATCGTCCATTTACACCAATGGATCCAACCAGTGAAATTGGTGGTCATACTCTTACCTTTCGTTGCGCTTACTCATGCACTGAGCTTCATTCATGTCTTACATTACGTGACGGGTACTATAAAACTCTCCTTGAACTCTATTAAATTACCTGTTTCCCAAAGCAATTCCCAATACTCAAAGTGTAAAAGGAAATACCAAGAAACAGAAAAGAAGACCATGAAAACCAAAAGAAATATGACACCACACAAAGTGATATGGCCATACACCAAACAAAAACAAAGCCACAAATCAAGTACAAGTCCCAAAAACCAAAATCATAATACTAACAACTAACACCTTGACTCAATGCCCATGGCCTCGCAGGGAAATCTCAACCTGAGCCTTGTTTAATATTTCATGGAATTTTCCTTACCATGCAATCCCTTGCACCATATTGCTATAAACATATAACTGTTAGTGCATAAATAAACATAGTGACATACTATTTACCTTACCTTGTTGTGCCAAAAACATTTCTTACAAGAGAACACATCCACACCATCAACCGACTCCAATTCCCTTTACAAATCCATATGCAACTAGAGACTGGCTTATATAACTGTCAAGTACATGTTCATGAATCTAGCACATATCCACATAATTTCAAACCAAACCAAGGTTAAGAAGAATTCATGTATGCAAAGTACTCATTCTTTTGGAATTAGAGTTTCCAAACATAGCCAAAGGAATTATTACCCCAGTCCTTTATTTTACCATTTATCTTGTTGCAATTGAATTTTATTACATGTTATCACATCATCCAACTGTTAGTTATATAGGAAAATATTTTATTACCTTGTCGTGCTAATATCAAGCATGTTTCCTGCAATTGTTCACACATGTTAACCACATGTTCAAAACATCAAGACAATCATACATGTCAATTCGAAATCAACCTTTACCAAGACTAACAATCACACCATACCCATAATCAACTCATAGTCATTATACATAATGCTACAACTATCAACTACATTCAAGTACATATCAACTATCTCAACACATATGTATTAGTACAATCATCTTGAAACAAGATCATTGGAACACATACTCATACTATTCAATTCGTCAAACATTCAAACAATTTGTAAACATACCATGTTAACTAAACCACTAGATGGCGTAATAAAAAATTCAAACATAAAATAGACAACATAAGTAGACTCTTACCTTAATGTATCTCAGGGGAGGCTATCTTGTTTGCTCAATAAATCTAGGTTAGAACGATACAACTTCACAACATATCAACTCAAACATAAATCTTGATATCCATAACAGTAATTGACTAACATGTTCACATCCTAAGCTCATAAGAAATTTTTATTCATGCATAACAATCACATATGTATGATCAGTCTATCTTAGTATGACACCGTGTCACAAATATGTCATCTCATACTTGAATATCGCAACCATAACCATATACATAGGTCAAACCATGTTAACACAATACATATAACATCAATATCTTCAATGTAATGAACATAACCATCACGCATATGACCACTCCAAATTACAACATCAACATCTCAATGAAATAACCCCCATCATCAAGTTAATAACATATAACAACAATAAGTTATATATCATGCTCATCAAAAAAATAAACCCTAACCGTCAAGCTAATTTTCATATAGCAACAACAGGTTAACCTATAACATACTCATCAACAACATATTATATAGCATAATCATCAAGTTATCTAACAACAATAACAATGCATACAACCATAGTTTACTATCATTCATGACTATCTGGCACGTGTGCATATGAAGACAATAATCAACTAGCATCTATCATGTATGTAACCATAACATCAATAGAATCAAGGTATACACATAAACATAATGAATATAAAAATCCTTAACCTAAATACCTTCATGTCCAACATACAGACCTATATGAGGACATGCTCTTGCCTCGAGGTCCAATTTTGCAACTTCACTTTAATGATCTGCATCTCCTACTCTATCTCATTCAGTACGTTAGCATCATAATATAATAACATCATCATGATGACCTAATTTCATACAATGACCTTACAATGCACGTATAACTTACCATACATGCATAACCAAACCAAGGACATACATTCATAACAACTACATATAGACATATAACACATTAGTAAAAAGCCATATACACATCATTATAGCTAGGGTCCGATCAATAATGCATGGCCATATCAACTACCCAAACCATGACCTCATGCATGACCACAAAAACCACATCATGTGCACTTGATAACATGTGAATAATGACATCCATAACAATGCATAATCAACCATGCACACATAAAGACATACTCCATTACAACATCTTCAATCTTCACATGGTGACATCACTACAACCATGATCAACACCATGCAAATGCAATAAACATATGGACTACATGCATAAGAGACACATATGCAACCAACATGAAAGCATGACCAACACACAACCCATGGAAAGAGTAACCATGCTCTAATACCACTATGTAACCCCCTCCTCCCACATCTACCCATCTAACCATGCCAACCGGGCTAAACATGATATGATAGGACACTATGATCAGATTCGACCTCCTATGTGACCTTAGGGAAGTGGAATTAAATAGAAAATTACACATAGTCATCCAACATCATCAATAGAACCCTCGGGAGACAAGTTAGCCACTCAGACAACATGTCCCTTGGTCCCACTATTATTCTGGATCTCTTAGGCCACATTCACCCTCATGCTATGGGCAAGGGAGTGACCAAAAACCCAAAGTCACTCTCACAGGATTACTTGCCAATGACCAGAGACCAAAGTTTCTATTTTTACGCCAGTGACCCTAGGATTTAAGCCACATTTTCAGGCCTAGAGGTCAGGCCACTTCCTGGAATGAAGTGATAGCTTGAAATAACTAAGAGTACAGGGAAACAATGATGCAAAATCAATAAGTTGAAAAAACCATAACCAGAACCCTACTAGCCATTACAGGAATTTCATCAAACATATCATCAACATGTAACCTATAGGTGTAAACAACTGAATTAAGTGTAGGGATGTCATACTTATCGGAGAATCACTATAAACCATTGTTCCCTCATGTCAATTGGTTCATTATCATCTATTAGGTCATAGACACATTATCCATTCATATACAAGTAAACACATGCTGAGAGTCATACTTAGTGTTTGTCATAAAATATACATATAGCCAGCATAATAGTAACAGAAATACAATAAACATATCAACCATCAAAATCCATATATACATCAATATATTTAAACATGAAAATCAAGGGAATGAATTTCTCATTAATGAATTGAATGAACCAGCGAGAGATGGTACTAACACGTTCCACCTGACCATTGATTGGCTGAGACAGTAATCTCTTCATCAAATCACCCCCATGCCACAATCAAAGCATGAATGTGGGATTCATATAACACATCAAAAACACGAATCAACATGGTTGCCACCAGATTTCTCCACCTACATCATTAGGAATTTAAGTGCCTCCTAGTCTCTCAAGATTTGTCGTGCTTCCACAGTATGATCCAAGGATCACTAGGCCCTACACTGAGACATACTCTCTAGGATTTACCATGCATCCCATCTCAAGATCAGTAGGCCCAACAGAGAGAAAATCCACCTGTTGGCTTTACCGTATATCCTGCCATTCACTCGCAAGGATTCCTAGGCCCACCGAGGCACACAGTCTTACTTTACTGCAACCCATAGTCTAGTTCAGGGGTTACTATGCTAGTTCGTGATCCACAATTCAACTCAGGAACCACTCAGACCACGTATTTGTAAAGTCATAGATCCACCCTACTTATCTTCGAATCCAATCCGACCATCCCACATAAACCAAATGAGAGAACCCATCTCATCAAAGCTATCATGAAATGGTAAGGCTAGATTGAAAATACTGTCACACCTAGGAAAACCCATGCCAAGGTAGAAAAGAAGCACATGTAATCCCATGCATGCTAAATCTAGCAAGGAAAGTGCACATGCAATTCGATACCTGCAATGAAGCCTGTTGTAGTTGTTTGATCTTTCGTTTCCCTGCTTGATCTTTTCTTCCTCTTGCCTTCTTTTCCTTTCTTGCTTCAATGCCAATGTGCTCCAAGAAACTCTAAGTGTCCAAGAGTGAGAGAGATATAGAGAGAGAGAATAATGAGAGAGCTCCAAAAATTAATTGATCAAGCTTGCCAACTAATCCTTAGAAGCATTTTTTTCAATGAGGCCTCTATCTTCTTCATTTTCCTTTATTTTCCTTCATTTTCCTCCTCACATGCAACATGTGACATTTCACCTCTATTTTCTCCTAATTTCCATTATTTTCATAACTAAATGTGCCAAAATGTCATTTTTCCTTTCCAAAGCCTTAGCCATAAACAACCAAATGAACACCCCCTAGGATGTCTTGCCCAACATTCAGCTTGGAATACATGTCCCATCATCCATGGTATTTATATATTTTTACATGGAATTTTCACTAGGGTTGTTATAGGAAGATCCAAAAAGAGTCTAAATAAATAATCCAAAAAGGATCAACCTATTTTGAGTGTTATCAACCATTCATAGTCCCTATTCAAAATGGAATAAAAGATCAACATCAAGCCACATCAAGGTGATATTGATGCTCTAAATTTAAATCATTTATTACAACAATTAGAATTTTATTTTAGTTTTCATCATACCGATGAAGAACATAATATTTAATTTAATTTGATAAAAATAGAGGTCCATGCCCTAACTTGGTGGGAAAGCCACAAAAATGCCTTGAGGCTGAGGGACATCTTCCAATGACTAGGTGGGAGTGTTTCAAAACCCTCATAAAGTCACAATTTTACCCTATTGGGTATGTAGAGGAATAATGGATATGGTGGCATTACTTTAGGTAAAGAGAGGGGTAGAGGGTACATGAGTACACCATATAATTTAGAAATATGGCTTAATGTTGGGTATATCTGCAAAGAACCTAGACAAACTCCTTAAAGTATTTGAAGGTCTACAAAACCATTTGTAGAAGAAAGTAATGTTGTTCAAGCCAAATCGATGGATAAGGATTGTGTAAAAGCATAGTACCTAGAGAAAATAGGCCAATAGAAAGGAAAATCAAGTGGATCAAAATGAAAAGTGCACCAAGAAGCTTTCAAGGGGTGAAAGAAGAGATGGACAATGGGGAAGGAAAAAAAGAGAGTAGCCATACCAAACCAATACAAATATCCTAGCAACCAATGTAACCACTATAACATTGATGATAATATAGAGGATAAGTGATGGAAGTGGTATCCAAAGCTCAACTCGAAGGACACAAAAAACATAATAAGAATAAAAGTATCATGAACACATATTCTATAACACCCTCCTCCCACATCTACCCAAGCAACTCCCCAGCTAGGGTAAACATGCGATGAGAGGCCATTATGATATGATTTGATCTCCTAAGTCACGTTAAGGAAATGGAATTGACAGAAACACACCATAAAGACCTTCAATATCAGCATTAGGACCCTCAGGAACCAATCCAACACTTCAAGCAGCTTGCCCTTGGGTCCCATTGACATTTTTGACAATTATACCTTTGGATGCTCTCATGCTGTGGGCATGCTAACATCCAAGGACCTCTAAATTTTCTCATAGGTTTGCAATCCAACATCAAATGACTATTTTTCTCAGTTATGTGACAGCGTCCCTGGGATTTAAGCCACAATTTCAGGCCCAAAGCCCAGGTCATTTCCCATAATTGAATGACACCTTCAGAACAGTAAAATAACAAGGAAATGACAGTATAAATGCAATCACTTTAATTTTACTTTGTTGGATCCCTACTAGCCATGAAAACCATTTCATTAAACATATCATGAATATGTAATCTACATGTGTAAATAACATATGTGAGCATAGGGGTCAAAACTATCTGAGATTGATTATGAGGCATTGTTCCCTTATCACTTTAGCTATAGTTTCATCCATTAGACCATAGATACATTGTTCATTCACATAAAAGTAAAAGCATGATGGGATCCATACGTAGCTACTATCATAAAGCATATAAATAATCAGCATAATAGTAGTAGAAATACTCATGAAATCATAGCCATATAAACTACATATAAGCCAGTATAATACTTATAGATTTACAAGGAGAAATAACCTTATATTTATGATGCAAAATCCAAACCCGGGATGGGACTTCTACGTTCCACCCATCCATGTAATGGCAGAGCCAAATCTCTCTTCAACCATTCACCCTTGCATCATATTCCAAGAATGAATGTGGGATCTCATAGAATAAATAAATGAAAAACCATCCAGGGCTTCCAAAGGCCATCCACCTCAACCCATCAAATAGTGATTCCACCTCATGGTTAGAAATCACAACACCATCACTAGATTGGTCTCCACCCAAGCCTTCTAGGGCTTCCAAAGATTTTTTCCAACCAAGGCTTCCAGGACTAGTAACCCAACCCACAACTTTTAGCAGGCTTCCAGAGCATTTGTCCAACCAGGGATTCCAGGTCTAGTAACTCAACCCACTAAGTGCTTTCAGAGCGTTTGTCCAACCAAGGCTTCCAGGACTAGTAACTCAACCCAATTTTTTATAGGGCTTCCAGAGCATTTGTCCAACCAGGGCTTCTAGGACTATTAAGTCAACCCAAGGTAAGGAAACATGAGAACCAACCATAACAAAACAATGAAATGAACCAAAAATCTCCATGGATATCTAGGAAATGGCAAGGCTAGGAAAATCTGCTGTCAATCATGACCATCCTCCATGCCAACGACAGATCATGACCAAATAACCACATGCATATGTCATGCATGCCAAAATTGGTGAGGAAAATATACATGTAACTCAATACCTGCCAGAAAAACTCGTTGTAGCTATTGATCCTGATCTCATTCTTGCTCTTCCTTTGCCTTCTTGTTCAAAAACTCCAAGTATGCCACACTCTCTAAGAGTGCTTCAAGAAAAATCTAAGTATCGAAGAGAATTGGAGAGAGAGAATAGTGACAAAGCTCCAAAACTAAACTGATATAAGCTTACACTGACCAAACCTACCCATTGATCCTTAGAAGCATTTTTATTAATGAGGACTCTATTTTTTCCAATTTCCATTTTTTTCTTTCATTTTCCTCCTCACATGCAACTTGTGACCTTTCACCTCCCTTTTCTGCTAATTTCCATTATTTTCTTAAATAATATGCCAATAAATTCCTACTACCTTTCCAAAGACGTTGCCATTTCCTTTTCCAATTTCCTTAGTCATAATAAACCGAAGTGACAACCCACTCAGATGTTTTCCCACCATTCAACTTGGAATACAAGTCCCATCAACTGTGGTCTTATATATATTTACATGAGTTTTTAACTAGGGTTGTTACAGAACCCTCCCCCTTAAGGGAACATTGTCCTCGATGTTCAATGAAACCTATAACAAATAGGACTGTTGAAAACAAAACGTTCCGCCCATGGAGCTTTATAACATAGCTCATTGTAGTATTTACAATGACCATCTGCTAAAACATGAAAAACATATTGTTTATTAGAGCTTTAAAATACAACTCATTACGATATTTACAACAATAACCACATATACACACATACACATTTCCTTCACCCATCAAATAATCATATTTCCTATGGATCTTTATAAACCCATCTCAATACAATATTTACAATAATACAGACATATGCACATTTTCTCATCCAACAAATAAAAGGATATGATGCTTGCATCCGGAACAAGCGAATTTAGATGCTTACACCTCCACCCTCAAAGTAATACCAGGATTCACCTTCCTCCGAGGAAGTCTAGAATCCAATGCCAAAGTCAAATATGCATCCAATGTCTAGCGTTATAATCTTGTGCCACTTGTCCTCTCAGGGAATATTTATCTGCTCATTGTTGTACGACACACTCCCAATGTGCATTTGATTCCATCTAGAAATGATAATGACAAAAAAAAAATTCATCCCTAACCTTCCATTCTCTGCTACACAATCCCTCGAGCAATCTAGTCACCCCCTTCCATGCAGTCACTCACCTTCCAAGTTTTGTCGGCACCCCCATCCCAGGTAGTTTATCCCTTAGCAAGGCTTCCTCACATAGGAAGATACAAAAATCAAGGCATATCCCTGCCTCAAAACCATCATACCAACCATAGCATGCTCATGGAAATCAATAGACTCTGTTGGGTACTAGTGTCCCATAATGGCTTTGCTCCTAAAGTGTTTTATCAACATATTGATGCTTGCTCGAATTTCTTTCAGTGTTGCTGCTAATTCATTTAGTTGACCTCAACCACCCAACTGACATTTCTGTGCTTCCTGTACCAAGCACATAACTTCCATTAGATTTAAAATAAATTGAAATAAATTCACATCATACTTCATTGGTACCTTGTCAATAAGGTACACTTGCAATCCTGTTTACTTCATGTCACACTAAGTCAAACTAGCATCTTTGACCAAATCATCATGTATAAACATATCACATTAGGTTAGCTAAAAACATAACCATGATAGATCGGAATCATAAATCACATGTAACCATCATAAACCATAATCATAGATCACATGTAATCATACTAGAGAAAAATCACAAATCACATGCATAATACAACTGAAATAAAATATTGATACTTATCCTTTAATCAATCCTTAGCTTTTACCTTTTTCCGTATTATATACACACACTGGGTCAGTTTCCACATAGGACAAACACCCAGTGCCTTCTCCTAAACCATGTGCACATACACATAGTGTGCATCACACACATACAACCACACATGACATACAACACCATGTAATACATGCACCTTCCCTAGCATACCACACATACATCTACATGCAATGTACAACACAACACAATACATGTGCCTACAACTGGTGTACACCACCACACAATATATACATCTATACTCGATGTACGATCCCACACAATACATATATGTACATAGAGTACAACATAACAAATCATATGTCACAATACCATGAATACAATGAATAGTACTGCATGACCACAACACAACATGTACGGCATGCAGAAAATACCACATGTACACCAATACCATATTTACAACATGTACAGAGTACCACCTGTACAAAGCACCAACTGCACAATGTGTACACAACGTCACATGTACACTACACCACGTGTACTACGTGTACACAATACCACATCTTTATTGTACCACATGCACGACATGTACACAACACCACATGTACACAACATCACATGCATGACATGTACATAGCCACATGCACACAACACCACATGTACAACATGTACACAACGCCACATGCTCACAACACCACTTGTACAATCATGCACACAAAACCATTTGTACAACATGCACACAACACCATATGTACATAGCACTATGTATCCAACATGTACATAGCACCCTATTTACACAACACTGCATATCCAACATGTGCACAACACCATATGTACACCATGCTACATATCCATCATGCACACATTACAATATGTACATAATGTCGCATATCCATCATGTGCACAGGACAATATGTACACAACACCACATATCCAACATGTACATAACACCATCTATACCCAAAACTGCATATGAAATATTCACACAACCCTATTTGTACCGCCCTTTACATAACATTGCATAATCAACATGTACACACACTAATTATGCACAACACCGCATATGAACAACATCAAATATGTAACATGTACAACATATGAAATACAATAGTACCACATATCCAAACCACACTATCTCTACCAAGAAACCTTGCTTCCTGTGTCTCTCTCCCATCCATGCTTATCCTACCATGTCGTAAAGCACATTTTTTGCATTCAACTAATGTATCCTTCAATGTTACATGTCATAACATAAACATAGGCATAATACAATCATACAATATCAATTCATATCGACGTGATACTGACCTCATATATTCACGATGAATAATTTTCCAATTTTATTCATGTAAGAACATGAACCTCATCATGTCATTCACTTGCATAATCAATCACTCCTTCACAAGAATGATCCCTGACAACCCTGTCGTACAGTGACATAGATACATAGATACATATACATAAACATTAGCATAAACAATCATAATCATGTTAGACAATGATATGCATACATACATATACATACATATAAACATCGACATAAAATAATGATGATCCAGTCAGTCAATGACAACATACATGCATATGTACATATAAAAATTAGCATAAAATCATAATGATCCATGATGACCTGTCAGACATGACATACATACATGCATAAATACATGTATACACATATGGACATCAACATAATCATGGTCACAACATAATTACTAGATATCATAAGGTCAAGGTTAAGAGAATGCCCTTTTTCCATGCAACACATGCGCAACATCGATAACAATAGTTATCAACATAGTCAAGGCATATTGTTACACCAAACAAATCCCTCTTACGGACAAGAGTGATCTCCCTAGATCCTTGACGGAACCTAGAAACAAGCAAGACAATTGAACTGAGTCTTTACCTAAGTTGGACTTGTTTGAATTATAAGAATTAAGGCTAATGGATGAGCCTCTTACCTATTTCACGAAATGTTCGATGATGATCCCTTGTTGTGATTTGATGCACCTCCTCAATGCTTCACAAGAACTGCAATGATAGACCATAAAAGTATCAGAAGCACATGCGATATAATAATCCCAACTATACTTAACCTAATGATCAAGGAAATTAGGAATTGAATTTGCCTTAATAAACATTGTAAACAATTATAAACCATTCATCATTCCAATAAGACAAATCAATGGGAGAAAGTGTTCATCTATAGTAATCAAATATAAAGAGGAGCCTTGCAACCTTCGCCTTGATGCCATGAGGTTCCTCCCAAATTCCTTCAATCTCTACCTTATATGACAAGTTTTCCAATCTCAAACTAACAACATAAGTTTATCTTCTCTGAGTTCTCCCATCCTCTAAACCTCTATCCTCTAGTCATTTTTTATGCCAAGAGGAATGTGTTTCAGATCCAAAAGAGGAGGGTGAGATCCCTTAATTGAGGGATTAGGTTTCCATGAAGAAATGGATTAAGATGCGTCATCTGAGGGTTATAGTTTGAATAGTCATCACATGGAAGCTTTCAGTTGGGAAATATTCAACCAACTATGTTTCTAAAATGTACTCTTTATTTTACTTTCTTGAATTCACTTGTGTGGGTTTATAGTGGCAGAAAGAGCGCAACTCTGTGCTGTTCTCATAGTGATTTCCATAAAATGTGTGAGAAAAGCTAGGAAAATCAGCGCAGGTGAAACATGACACGGTGTGATAGCTATTTTCCACAAATTTCTCATCTCCTTCAAGATATTCTTGGTTGTTTGACTTCCAAGGGAGTTCAATCAAACATGTTCACAAGTGGTGAAAACCCATAAACTGATCAAGTGTCATGGTGACAAATTTACATGTAACACATATGAAGCCTCAAATCCATTCGGCTTACCTTTCCCACGATTTTCCTGTCATTGTCCATTTACACCAATGGACACAACCTTTCCAATTGGATACCATACTCTTGCCTTCAACTTCCCCTAAACATGCGTTGACTTCATCTGAGTCTTACATCACCTGTTGGATACCACACAACTCTCCCCGAACTCCATTAACTTTCCTCTTTCCCAACCAATTCTCGAGACTCAAAAACATAAAAGGAAAGACAAGAAACAAGAAGAAGAAAACCATGAAAATCAATAACAACACGATACCACAAACAAAGTGGCCTGGCCATGCACCAGGTGCAAAAAAAACCACAATCAAGCACAACAAATCACCAAAAGGTCGAAAGCATAAGATTGACAATAGACTCCATGACGCAATCCCCATGATTTCTAGAACTTCTAAGGGAAAGCTCAACCTGAGGCTTCTTCAAGATTCCATGGCAATTTATTTTCCATGCGTTCCCTTACATCATAGTGCCATCAACACATAAGTGTTAGTGCTTAAATAAACATAACAATACACTGGTTACGTTACCTTGTTGTGTCAAGCATGTTGTTTGCAACTAAATGCATCCACACCATCTCTCAAGGGATTCCAATTCCCTTGACATATCCGCCTGTAAATAGAGACTAGCTAATATAGATGTCAATTACATGAATCTAGCACATATCCATATAATTTCAGACAATATTAAGCTTAAGAAGACTTCATGTATGCAAAGCACTCATTTGTTTGGAATTAGGGTTTCCAAACATAGCCAAAGGAATTTGTTCCCAATTCCTTTCTTTTATCTTTGCTAAATTGAGTCATATTACATACTATCACATCACCCAGCTATTAGATATATAAACACATAAACTATTACCTTGTCATGTGAATACCAAGTGTGTTTCCTACAACTGTTCACACATGTCAACCACATGATCCAAATATCAAGCCAATCTTATCTATTAATTTGAAATCAACCTTTGCCAAAACTAACAATCATGTCACAATCCATTGTCAACTCATAGTCATTAGTCATAATGTTGCAACTATCACCTACTTACTCACAAGTACATATCAACTATTTCAACACATATGTATTAGTACAATCATCTTAAAACAAAATCATGTCTTCATGAAATCTTACGTACATAGTCATATATGCAATTCATCAGACATTCAACCAAGTTGCAAACATACCATGTTAAATAAATCAACTAGATGACGTAATAGACACCAAACACCCAAACACCAAATAGACTACATAATCAAACAATGAAGCACCAAATATATGACATAAGAAAACTCATACCTTAATGTATCTCAGGGGAGGCTATCTTGTCTACACAATCAATCCAAATTAGCATGATATAACTTCACGACAAATCAACTTAAACATAAATAAATCCATAATTGTCACTAGCTACAATGTTCACATCATAAATTCATAAACATTTTTCGTTTGTGCATAGAAATCAGATATGTATGATCATTCTAGACTAGTACAACACAATGTCACAAATATGTCGACTCATACCTAAGTGTCATAACCCTAACCATCTGCATAAGCCAATCCAATTTAGCATGATACATATAACCTCAAGATCTTAATGTAATAACCCTAATCATCAAGTTACTAGCATATAACAACAAGAAGTTATATATCATGCTCATCAACAACATATAACCTAATCATCAAGCTAACTATCATATAAAAACAACAAGTTAACCTATAACATACTCATCAACAACATATAACATAATCACCAACTTATCTAACATAAAACAACAATAGCAATGCAGACCACCACAAGTTACTATCATTCATGACTATCTGAGACATGTGCATATGACTACACTAATCAACTAGCATGTATCATATATGTAACCATAACATCAATAGAATGAAAGGCATACACATAACCATAATGCATATAACAATTCTTAACCTCCATACCTGCATGCCCAACATACAAACTTGTAGGCTGACATGCTCTTACCTCGAGGTCCAATGTTGAAACTACACTTTAATGATCTGCATATCCTACTTTATCTCAGCCAACACAACAATGTCATAACATGCCAATATCATCATGATGACCTAATTGAATACAATGACCTCACAGTGCATGTATAACCTACCTTACATGCATAACCACCATGACAATGCTTGCATAACAACATATAGACACTGACATGCATAACAAATGCATATAAAACCATGCACTCATGACGACACATCCCACAACAACACCATCAACTTTCACATGGAAACATCACTACAAAAATTATCGACACCATGAAAATGAAACAAGCACATAGACTACAAGCATAAGGAACACATATGTAACCCACATGAATGCGTGGCCAACACCCAAGCCATCCAGTCTGAAGGGTGAACCATGCTTTGATACCACTCTATAACACCCTCCTCCAACATCTACCCAAGAAACCAGCTAGTCGAGGTAAACATGCGATGAGAGGCCACTATGATATGATTAAACCTCCTAATTCATGTTAAGGAAGTGGAACCAGATGGAAACACACCATACAAACCTTCAATATTAGCATTAGGACCCTCAAGAACCAATCCAAAACTTCAAGAAGTTTTCCCTTGGTCCCACTGAAGTTTTGGACAACTAGACCTTTGGATGCTCTGATGTTATGGTGATGTCAACGTCTAGGGACCTCTCGACACTCTCACAAGCTAGCAAGCCAACATTCAGGGACTCTTTTGCTTAGTTTTGTTTTAGCGTCCGCAAGATTTAAGCCACATTTTCAGGCCCATAGCCTAAGTCACTGCCCAGAATTGAATGATACCTTCAGAAAATTAGAATGAAAAGGACATGGAAGTATAAATACAATCACTTGAATGAGACCTTGAATGGACCCCTACTATCCATGACAGGAATTTCGTCAAACATATCATGAATATGTATGCTACAGGTGTAAATAACAAATCTAAGCATAGGGGTCTCAAACATATCTGAGATTCACTATGAGGCATTGTTTCCTTATCACTTTAGCTGCAGTTTCATTGGCTATACCATAGATACATTGTTCATTCACATACAAGTAAAAACATGATGGGATCCATACATATCTACTGTCATAAAACATATAAATATCTAGCATAATAGCAACAAAAATACTCATGAAATCATAGCCATATAAACCACATATAATCCAGTATAATACATATATATCTACAAGGATAAATAACATCATATTGATGACTCAAAATCCAAACCCGGGATGGGACTTCCACGTTCCACCCGACCATACAATAGCTAAGCCAAATATCTCCTCATTCATTCACCCCCACACCATATTCCAAGCATGAATGTGGGATCTCATAGAACATATCAATCAAAAACCATTTAGGGCTTTTAGAGGCCATCCACATCAACCCATCAAGCAGTGATTCCACCTCACAGTCGTACATGACAACACCATCATTAGATTGGTCTCCATCCAAGCCTTTAAGGGCTTCAAGAGAGTTTGTCCAACCAAGGCTTCTAGGACTAGTAACTCAACCCATAGCTTTCACCTGCCTTCTAGAGAATTTGTCCAACCAAGGCTTCCAAGACTAGTAACTAAACCTACCAAGGGCTTCTAGACTATTTTTCCAACCAAGGCTTGTAGAACTAGTAACTCAACCCAATCTATTACAGGTCTTCTAGAGCGTTTGTCCAACCAGGGCTTCCACGACTAATAACTCAACCCAAACTAAGGAAACATGAGAACTAACCAAAACAAAAGAATGAAATAAACCAAAAATCTCCATGGCTATCTAGGAAATGGTAAGGCTAGGAAAATCTACTATCAATCCTGACCATCCTCCATGCTAATTATAGATCATGATCAAACAACCACATGCATATTCCATGCATGCCAAAACTACTGAGGAAAACATACATGCAACTCAGTACCTAAAAGAAAAACCTGTTGTATCTACTGATATTGATGTCCTCTTGCACTTTCCTAAATAAATTACCATTTGACTAAGTACCTCACCATGTGCATCACCCATCATCATTATTTCAAAGAAGGAGAGTGGTTGTAGTGGCTACAACTACCCTCCAAAATTTTTCCTATGCTTCGATTTTGGAGCCTTCCTTACTATCCACGACAACTCATGTCTTACTGATCTAGGTATTCATGCTTCGATTGAGACCTATCTTTTATTTTTCGCTTGCGTTTATTCACTTAGATTATTCTTATAAGTCACAAGTTGATCTCCTAACTTGGCCTCACAGTAGTTCTAGGCTTGCCTCCAGAAACTACGCAATCCTTTAAGGCAAGCAACTTTGATGATGGGATTTGTGCAATCGTGGCTGTCAGGGATTCTTGAGCTCAAAAACTATGTAGTTATGGGAGGCATCCTAGCAATGAAGTCTAGAAATTATGCAACCCTCATTGAGCTCATAAATTGCACAATGAACTTAGCTAGAAAGTTGCCTAGTTCCCCAGAACTGCGTAGTCTTCCTTGACAGTATGCATGGAAAGTTTCTCAGAAAAAAGAAAAAAATAAAAAACAAAAAAATCATCACTAAAAAATAGAGACCTAAATTTAATATCCTAAAGGAGGTACTGGATCTATTTTTAGAAACTTCCGCCAAGTGTTGCTTTTCCTTGATTTTAGGCATGCGCGTTATAAACCATAAATTTTCCAAATATATTTAATCGACGCTTCTATAGATCATTTTCACATTCAATCTTGTAGCTATAGCATTACTTAGGAGATCAAGGAACCTTCGGTGTGATCGTTGGTACTTTTCCCAGTGAATTTTTCTCTTGTCGTCTTTTGCCGCTTTTTCTATTGTTTGGCTTGTGTGAGTATTATTTCACTTGTTTCTCTTCGTGGTTGCTAATTTTTTGACTTGTTTTAAGTTGTAGAAGTGTTTTTTTTTATGTTTTAGATTGTCTTTCCCAAGTTTCAACCATCAAGCTTCCACCTTGGCTACTGGGACTTAATAGTACGTAGTTCCCACAAGAAGCCAATACTTCTTCTTAGCAAAAATTGCACAATCCTCCCCATTTGATGCCCGATTTGCTGCTTGAACTTGCCTTGTAATTTTCTTTTCTTAAGTCTAGCATTTTCTTCTCATATTGTCCTTTGTGTCCCATAGGTAGAGTAATTGTTGAGCACCTCTCCAGTAGACATTGTTACCTGGCATATAGGAGATCTACATCAAAGGAAAGCACTAAGAGAAGTACTAGGAAAGTAGTTGAGAAAACATCCGTTGATTTTCCAATGTATCTAGATACTCAATTGTTTATAGAGAAAGGATCATCACTGACATGACATAAAATTAAAGGAGACTAAGTAAGAGTATTATATTTCTCCATTTTGTTGGATAATATAAAAGGAAGGACTAGTTGTTTCTCTGTGAATATAGCCCAAATTAGGTGAACCACGTATATCTCTGTCTCTCTTGTTTTATGCATTTCTATATTTGTGTTTCTGCAATTTTTTTGTGTATTTCATTGCTCCGTTAATTAATTTCAAACATTTTTCATTATGAAGTCAAATCAAGGGTATTATTTAATATGCCATAAATTCATGTGATATGTCATAGGTTCATTGAGTGAAGCCTCTATGAGGCTATGGATGCTAAGGTAGGTTGACATGTGATCTCTACAAGTAGCTTATGGTGTAATTTTTTTTTATCACAAATACATAAGTCCTTAGTTAATTATAGAATAGATCTGGGACCTAGATCTAAGGAGATCAAATGATTTAGTTATTTGGAAGGAGGTTATTCACTCTTTTGATGTGATTGAAAAGGGATTGGTTCTAAAAGTGGGTAATGGGGAGCAAGTTAGAATTGGATCAGATCCATGGGTCGGGGGTGGCCCAAAGTATCTTCTCCCATAAATATGGTAGATAATATTTCAGAAAATGGATTTCAAACATTGGCTCATGTTGAGGATGAGGAAAGTTCCTCAATCTGGGGGCAGGGCTGACATTCAGTGCATGACCTTAATCTACAAGGAAACTAGAAAGATCTCTTACGGCATTTCATAGCCTATATAAATGAATTCGATGTCGGCATCAATGATAGGGAGGATTCACTAATGTGGACTCATTCAATCTCTAGAAACTACATAGATGTTCACATCAATGATAACAACATTCAACAATATCCCCTTTGTTATGAAACTAACTCACAAAAAGATAGAAAAGATAGATCATCGCCTTAGAATTCAGCCTCTTTTAGGGGGCAACGTCCTTTACATTACACAAATGAACAATTCTTGGATGATACAAATGACAAGACCTCCTTTCTATATATAGGAGTCTAAGGGGTCATAGTATAATTAGAGCCGACATAACAATAATAATGCAAGGGCACAATAATAAAGATAGTGGGCTTCTATGGGTCATAATAATAACAATATGGGGACTACATGGGCACAACAATATAATAAGGGGGTTGTCCTCAACGCTTGAGTAGTTCTTGATGCTTCTATATAAAATTCTTGTCCTCCCATGTGGAATATTCAGTGAGTAAGTTCTTCCACATGATGAGATACTCTGAAATTGATCAATTTCGTAGTTGTTGGGTTCTTGTTTCTGTGACTGCTTCAGGTTCCAATATGATTTTTCCTTCCTCATCAAGTTCTGGCAATATTGTTTGAATTGGAAACTTCCGCAGCTTTTGAATGAATGGCCACACTTCTTCATTGGGATATTTATCCACATCAAAAGAAAATATGAGAAAATGTTGTGATAATAACAAGATGGTTCAATTTTTTTGTTGCTTGAAAACATAAAAAACTATAGTAAGTAAAATTGAAAAAATTTCTTCATTGTTCATACATGAGAATTGTCCATATTGATATGATTGCTACAAATTTTGAATTTCCTAAACATAATTTGCCTTTTAGTCCACTGTTTGCAAGAATAGTGACATGCCTTCACTTTCTACAATTTTGAACAATTATTATTCTCTATATATCCATTCTAAACGAAATCAATACGTTGAAAGATGGAATTGATTTCTTACACACAAAATTTGGTGTGGCATAATGAATATATCTAAAATCCAAAAAAGTATGTGCCCAAGATAGTTGGAGCCTTGCTTGAACATATCTCTTCATTGGATGAACCTCGCTTAAGCTTGCTCTTTCTCTCGCTTGAGAAAATCAACATGCATGAAATAGTTGCATCAACAATGATAGGGGATGGGGAAATAATACAAATTTTTAATATCCTGTGAGGACCGTAATCTTCCAACGAAATCCTGTACTTGTCATAGAGTTGTTGCGCTTACAAATAAGGAAGCCTTTGGTTGCACATTTTGTAAACAGTTGTTTAAATTTTTAGGTACGCTGTCAAAAGAAACTCATCCTTTAAATATGTTTTGAAAATATTTGTCAATTTTAGGATGCCCTTATGAATAACATCCCATCTTTCTCCTACTTTGGAAAAGAGAGATTTATAAAAAAATCGAGAGTAATGTGCCCAAAAGTACAATAGAAAGTGGCACCAATAACGTGTAAATTATTGTCTCTGAATGAAACAACAATATAGATGAGCTTTGTAACCATAGAAGCAAAGATAATCACGAGCATTCTCATCATGATATGGATGTTTCCACAACTGACACTTCAATTTCCCCCATGTTCTCTATTCTTATCTTCTTGAGCTTTCAATGTTCCTTTGCACCTCTTAGTGCAATTGCTAGTTTTAAACAAATTGTATTGTTTTATTATTTAAATTTTATTTTTAAATACAAAAATAAATTCAATATCCTTAAAATATTCAACTCTTCCAACTCAACCACAAAACTTGAAGAAAAAGCTATAATGAATTTAAACCAAAAGTTCTAATAATTTGTTAGAATACACTCAACATCTTTCTTATAACTTCTTTATCACATGTTTCTTAAATAGTTCAAGTAATGAAACTAGCTCTTAACTCTATTTTAATTACGTTGAAGGTGTTCTCTATGTGGGCTTTTGATGTCCAAACATTTTTCATTGTAGTGAATCAGCGAGCATAGTTTTCATCCTCGCACTTATCCAATTTTGACATGTGAAGTCTCCATCTTGCCTCTCTATAGTGTTGTGTAGGGTGGGAAGCTGTGTATCTGTCTTTTCACGATGACCACCAGTCTCCGTGTAAATAGCTTAGAAAATGCATGAAAAGTGGTCTTGAATACCTGGAAGAGCTTTCCAAAAAAGGCGTGTTGTCTTCTTGACACCCTTTTCATAAAACGTAAGGTTAGAATTCTGAAGGGTTTTTATCATATGCCAAAGCTTACATTTCTATAGAAGAAAGCTTGTTCAAAGAAGAAAATAACTGCCATGGGTGTAGGAATTTACAGGGTAAGTTCCTCAGACAGAACACCAAAAGGACACCGCTCACAAACAGATCACAGATCAATACACCAGTATTTTGACGTGGTTAAAACCCTCAGAGAGGGAAACAGTCCACGGCCTGCGCCAATGTGGCTACTACAGGAAATTTATTAATAAAAGAATGAAAATTTACATAAGCTTCTCTCATGCACGGTTAACCTACAAATGACCCTCCATGCGCTTTAAATAGAATTCATGGACCAATCGGGTGTCAAGCCACGGATCAAGTGTCGGTAATACCGAGGAGAGAATGAACCGTCGGATCACTACATATCGTGACCGTCGGATTGTAAGTTACAAAATGTACAACGGTAAATAAACACACTTTACCTAACTCTATACCTAACTCTATACTAGACCAAGTTGAACTTAACTATTTCCTATGTGTCGGAATATCCTAACAAGGCCAATGATGACAACCTATCATCGAGTGCGAAGAACTTTCCATTGAAGCATGCAAGCTCTAAGGTACTCGAAAGGATTTTCTAGATCAACTTCCTCGATAATGAGCTGAAGTCGATAGGAAGTGATCTACCAAAGGAAGGTTATAATGAATCCTTCACCATCGACACAAAATGAGAACATAATGAATGAGAGTAATACAAGATGATTAGACAATGTACAGGTAGGAAGACTTCTCTTGAACATATGGATGACACGACTTGGAGTTTGGTAGCATTTGACATCATAGGATCAAAGGTCATGGTGACGTGGTAGAGATCATATGAGAGGTTTAAAATGGATAACCCAAAACCCAAGGAGGTAAGTGATAGAGTGAGGATGTCCCAAAACCTGACACAAACAACAAATGAGTGTCAATGTTCAAGAGCGACAGGTTGCCTCAAGTGAATACAACTGATGAAATACTTCCAATTTTCCCTCACCATTTCTAGCGAGTACCCCAGTTATTTTTACACAAGCTTGACAGTGATAGCATATTCTTGTAATATAAGTCCATCCTTTGGATGAATCGAACCTAGTAAGATTAATGAGCCCTAGGAAGGAGAATCTCATGTTCGTCATGGTGACGAATCTGATGTCATTTAATATTTTAACGAGTCTGACAAAGGTGTAACTTCGTATCTTTTTCATGTTTAGAGAGTTTGAAAAAGACATAGGAAAGAAAACTCTGCATGATCCCTTTTCGTACATTTGTGTCTCTCGAGCCCAAAAAGGTAGAAAGTGATACTTGAGAGAATCGTTTGCCCATTTCAGTCAAGGAGTACCTTTTTTGTAGATAGTTTATCCTAGCCCAAAAAAATGGGTAAACGTATATTGGGTAAGGGACATTTCGCAGCCTTTAACGAGTTCAAAATGACAAGAGCTTGACAATTTTTTCATGTTTTAAGAGTCAGAAAAGAGCTGAAAGGAGACCCCCTGTTTTTATTTTCTTTTAACAAGTCAAAAAGGGAAAAATAATCGGAGATATTTTCATTTTTTATGAGTCAAAAAAGGTCTTAAAAGTGACTCATCCTCGAGGAATGAGTGGTATAAAGGGTAGCAACTAGTTCTGGTAATGATTGAACTGCTCAAAACATGGAATGGTCAAGAGGTTGGCTAATAAAACCACTCATCATTGCGGTTCCTTAGGAAAGGAAAAACAACCAAGTGAAAGCATATGATCAGCAAAATAGATGGTGGCAATGGAATAAAACAACCAAGGTCCATCTAGCAAAAATCAGCTAATTAAAACGGAAATCTCGAGATGTAAGTTGGGCATGGGTTCATTTTTACACAAGCTTGAACCACGGAGAACTCTACTTGGATTTAGTTTCATGTTTACACAAGCTTGAAATGAAAAACTATGCTTGAGATAAGTTGGCATGCCCCCGGCATAATGACTCAATTCGACGTACATGCCCCCCAAGCTTCATTTCATTCAACTAGGTGAATGGAATGAAGGTTCACTTTCAAGATCCGGGAAAGACTCAACTGGGATTTTACGAGATCTTAATCAAAGACTCGATTTGGAAAATGGGGTTTCTTCATTTTTTAATGAGGTTTACACAAAAAAATAACTACCCTCGAGACCCTTGTTTCATTTCTTAATGAGGTTGTCACAAGACAAGGAACCATCCTCATGACTCCTTGTTTCATTTTTTAACGAGGTTAACACAAGACCAGGAACTATCCTCACGGCGCCTGTTCATGACCCATAAGAGAACATGGCTCCCAAGAGGTCTTCACCATGCTCTGGGAAGAATACATGTCATTTGGTACCAAAGACAGATCGGGTTCCAATGCCCCCAATACATAATGTACAATACCATCTGTATGATCATTAGCAGATGCAGAGATGGAATGGGTAGCCACACAATTGACTTGTGGCGGTGAAGGTACTGCTTACAAACAAGAATCGATAGGGGACAATGGTTGCAAAGGAGGCACCTGGTGACCAATGGATGATATTTGATCAATGGTCACAATTCTCCCTTCGTGCGGAAAACAAACCACACGGAAAAGTGAAGAAACAAGAGCTCCCATGACATAAACATAGTTGCATACAAGGAGGAGATTGAAATCTAAGGGACCTTGGACTACCATCACATCGATATAGACGATCTTTCCTCCCAAAGTAATATGGAACTTTGGAAGGATCCCCACAATTGACTAGTTCCCTTGTTGAAAGCCAATAGATTCTGAGTGATAGGCACAAGTTGTGGGGAGCCCAAATCTTGCCAAGTAGTAGAAGACATGATGTTAATAGACGTGCCTTCATCTAATATAGTGCCACGTAATAGCATATTATAGGCTTGTATTGTGATCTAGAAAGTCACATAAGATGGGACGCAGAAAGCAGTCAATTGAATCCAATCAAAAGAGATGACATAACTACTTGATTGGGGTTTCATATGATTTCCCCCATGCTCTGCAAGAATAGGAGAAGGAATCTCCTGAAAAATTAAGATAGGAGGGTCACTCTTCGATTCATGAGAATCTGAGGAGATGAGAAGAACATGAGCAATATGATCACCATTCTCTTTGAGAACAGAGTGAAAAACTGAAGGCGGACCCAATTCGACATTCTTTTCAACCAATAGTTGGTTTGGAATAGACACAAGAGATTCATGAATAGGAAGAGCAGGTTGCATAAGAGATGAATCTAGGTTAATCTCTTTACAAACTAGGAGAGGGTTAAAAGAAAGCCTCTGATAACCAACGGGAAGTTGGGGTTGGGGAGCTGTAAGGTTTTCAAAAAATTTGGAAGCTTTATCCATAAGAGGACAAAGGTGAAGAAGATGCTCTCCTTCACACAACCTATAGCGAAATCTAATCTTCCCTTTCTTCTTACCATCATTAACCGAGGGTGCAACATTGACATGATATTTAGAGGTTGATGGGGATGGTCGATCTAGATTTTGAGACCATACCTCTAAAACTATGGGAATTCTAGGACAGTCTCAAAGGAGATGTTCACCCTTACACATCTTGCAAGGGAACCTAACCTTCCATGGAGGATCAGAAGGTTGTCCATGGAAAATGCATTTAGAGCAACAACTACATAGTTGGCCTCTCGCTTATCAGACTTCTTGTTCTTCGTCGTCGTCTTCTTCTTCTTCTTATTAACCTCCTGGTTACTAGATTTCAAACATTCACCAGGAAAAGTAGAAGAGGAGGGTGAAGAAATAGGGGAAGAAAGTGAGGGCTCAACCTTAGAACCATCGTCACATGATTCGAACAAAGGAGTCGTTTGGACAGAAGTTGGGATGCTCGGGACCGTCAAGGTCTAGAAAAACTAGACAGGTAGACAAATGGTTAAGCCAGGAAGGGACATTGTCACCATATAAGGAGCCTCAGCACTTCCAAAAGAAGGAAAAGGACCAGGATTCCCATCCAGGGGGAATCCTTGACTAGTAGTCTTCATAAATGTTGCCATTGGAACCGAACCTAAAGAATTACTAAGGAAGATAACTTTACCAGGAATATTTCATGGGAATTTAATTTTAAAACACTGAAACAAAACTTTGCCTTTTTGTATTTTAAGAGTTGAGAAAAGGGAAAAAGGTGACTCTAGTTGCTTTCGGAGTTAACGAGCCTGAAAGGAAAAGGGCTTGATGATCTTTCAAATCTAAAGAGTCAAAAAGACCAAAATGACTACTCTGGATGATCTAGGCAAAAAGGATTACCATGTAACCGTGAACTACATAATACCTCCCAGTCAACCGAGAAGTACGGGTAGGAAATCTCCCCGAATGTTGTGCTCGATGTATCATGTTTACAAGGTGGCAGACTCGACTTCCTATAGATAAAGGATTGTAAACCTAGTGGGGTCTCCCTTTATATATGCGACGATATGGGGAGCACAAGTCCATACTAGCGTTGTCTAATGTCGAAGCGAATGATAGTTTCTAGGTTTAAAGACGTCGGAACACGTCTCTAGCCTAGACCTCTAAACATAAGCGTTAATTTTCAATGCTTCCTTAGGTTAATTCAACAGATTTTAACAGTTGATATTGAATTAGGCTTCAGTTACAAGGCCCTACCACTGTCAACTGAAAAAATTCCTACATGCAACTATATGAGAAAATAAATCTTTGTCTTCGATGAAAGTTAACACTAATTGAGAGATACAGAATAGACAATCAATGCAACAATCAAAGAATAAAATATTTCACTAATAAATATCCTAAATGCACTGAATCTTCTTATCGAATGCACTTCAACTAGTCCTTTCAACTGTAAAGAGAATTCTTTTCTTTTCGAATGCAAATGATGATGCGACTCTAGTCTTCAATGATGCTAGCTAATGTAACATATTGATTTAGCAAACTAGAATTATGTATTTTTCAATGAAATGATGGAATGAATCTTTCACAAACACTTCTCACTTTAATGAAACATTTCCAATACAATCAATCACAAGAAAACATAAAGCAAAAAAGAGAAATCCTTTCAAACCAGTTAAGCAAAAATCCAACCAATAACAAGATAAGAAATGTGATCTATTCTCGCATAGAGACGCTCAAACGACAAACGAAACTTTTCAAACTTGTTAAATGGAAATCAAAGCAACAAAAGGACTAATCAAACAAAATGCAAGGAGAAAATTTGAGTATCGGCATCACTTGCTGAGCACACAAACAAGTGAATGGATGACAGCCTATATGCCCTAGGGTTATAAAGCATCCAAGAACTCAAGAAACCAAGTGAAGAAAATGCAAATCAACCAAGCATACAAACCAAGCTAAAAGAGCTTTCTAGCCAGGGAGAACATAGTCAAAACAAGCTGAGAGACAGAAATCAGAAGGGCAAGACACACTGGCTACAATCTAGGGTAAACCTTGATCTCCACCTACAGGAATTAGCCTGACTGCCTAATTGACAACAAGTGCCAAAAGGGGGTCGACGTGACTATTTTTGAGAAACTCGCATTGATGGGCACGACTGTCACAAAAATAAATGCGCTGACCGAGGATTCAAGGAAAAAAACAAATTCAAAGGCTAAGACCAAACTTGCCGCTGTAAATTTCAGGCTCATAGCAATAAACCAAGCAAAGCAGAGAATGCTAAAGGGAAACGAGGTCCTAGAAAAGTTCACACAAAACAATAAAATTACAATCAATCAAACAGAAGGATTGGCTCCCCAACGGAGTCGCCAATTTGTGGTGTAGGTAAATTCTCAATGCAGACACAAACAATTCCTCTAGCCTGAGAGAGCGAGTCTAGCTACAAACAAACAATATATGGAAAATATCTTTAAGCTAAGAGCACCTACCTCTTAGAACACTATTACGCTTTGTGATGATCCTGCTTCCTCACTCCAGCTATCTTCTGTTTCCTTCCTTCGAATACCTAAAGCAAGCAAACAACAACAACAACAAATGTGAAAACATACAATATTGTATTCAGTCTACTTAATAGGTCAAGGAACATTAAGCCATAAATATTTAAAATGACACTTCATATAGGAAATCAATCAATAGTTGCATTGATATAAATCAGAAACAGATTACAACCGGTGCCTTGACATTGTTGGTCTCCTCCAACGTATCCGGGTTCCCACAGTTCTGTTAGCACTTCATGGATAGCCCCAACAATGGAATTTTTAAGGCCCCTTTCCCTCTAGTCTCAAACCAAACCAAAAACACACTATTCTCCCTCAAACATACACTAGAAAGCTACAAGATATAGATGACTTGCTAATCATTAAAACTCCAAAACTGTTTTAGCTTAAAAAAAGAGAGGTTTATATAAATTGGATGGATGGGATATGGTTCCTCTCATCATGGGAGAAGGTCTTATCTCTTTAGTTTGTTCCATCCTAATAGGGGAAAGGAGCCCAAACTGACTTCCTTGGCTCCGTCCGGCCCAACCATCTATTAGAATTCCATTACAAAGCTTCTAGAAATGGAAGCTTCAGCTCCATAGTTAAGAAAACCTTCCAAAAGAGGATTGATGTGATTGGGAAAGGGCTCAGTCGCTCCATACGGCACAAGGGCTAGTTTTAATCTATACAAATTGGTGTGAGGAGGAAACCACTCAGTAGCGTCGGCCTTGTAAACTAGCTTAAACGGAAGATTCTTGGGAAATGATGCAAAGGAGAATTATTTTTCTCGTGAAACGGGACATACTGGGAGTTTCTTCACGATGGGAAAGCATGCCGGTTTCACGGGAGAGGTCCTCTAGGATTTTGGATGGGGAGTATAGGGACATTGACAAAATGTTATACACATTATTTCACTATTTTATTTATCTATCCCTCCCTCTTCCTCTCTCTCACTCTCTCTCTTCCCATTCTCTCCCTCTCTCCCCCCTTATATCTCTCTTCCCTCCTACTCTCCCCTCTCCCTCTCTCCATCTCCCTTATCACTCCCTCTCACTCTCTCCACCTTTCTCTCTATGTGTCTTTCTTCTTACCTTCCTCTCTCTCTCCCTTCCTCTCTCCTTCTCTCTCTCATGTCCTTACTATCTTCCTTCCTCTCTCTCCCACATCCCTCTATCTATCCCCCTCAACTCTCTCTCTCTATCTCTCTCTCTCTTTTCCATCAAATCTCCCTCCCTATCTCCTTCTTTCCCCCCTTTCTCTCCATATCTCCTTCTTTGTCTCTCTATCTCACCCCCAAGCATAAACATTCTCTCTCAATCTCTTCCTTATCACTCCCTCTCTATCTCCATTTTTCCCTCTCTATGTCTTTCTTCTTCCCTCCCTTTCATTCCTTTCAACTCCATCTCGCTTTCCCTCCCTCTCTCCTCCTTTCTCTCACTCCATCTATCTCTCCACCTCTATCACTCTAAGTCTTTGTTCTTCCCTCCCATATATATCAATATAATATAAAAATAATAATATTATATTAAATTTAATATTGTATTAATTAAAATTTATAAAGTTGAATAGTATTTATATATATTTATAATATTATTAATTAATATTTATATGAGATTTAATGATGTTTTTTACATGGCATGATAACAAAATTTATAATAAAACTACATCAAATGAATATTTTTGAATATTACAACTTTGACGTGGAAATATTTGTGCTTATAGAGATTTTAATATATCCATAGGATATGGGGTTTTGCATTTAAATATTCATTTTATAAATAATTAATTAAAAGAAATATTAAAAGATTTTAGAGCAAGATTTTGGATTCTTTTTGTTGAATTGACCTTTTTATTTTGATTTAAGAAATGGTAGTGTCTTTAGTAAAAAGTAAATATGTTTAAAATTTTACCTAATTTGGAATTTTAGTGTAGTAATTTTTTTTGTTGAAGGTAAATTTATGGTCCATTCAAATTTAACTTATATGATAAAAGAGCTATTTAAGGCATGAGATAATTGTATTGTAATTTCTTTTATATAAACGCATGAGATAATTGTATTGTAGTTTTTTTTATATATGGCGTTATTTTCATTTTTGTTTGGGGCCAACATTATTTTTTTCTATATTCATTACATAAATATTATCAAGATTCCTTATTTTTTATTTTTATGTTGGCCGACATTAGCTAAAATTTAACTTTGAGCACAGACATACTTACACATTAGTGTGATACTCAGCATGATAACAAAATTTATAAAAAAACTACATCAAATGATATTTTTGAATATTACAACTTTGACATAGAATATTTGTGCGTATGTAGATTTTATATATCCATAAGATATGGGGTTTTCCTTTTAAAGATTCATTTTATAAATAATTAATTAAAAGAAATATTAAAAGATTTTAAAGCAAGATTTTGGATTCTTTGTTTTGAATTAACATTTTTATTTTGATTTAATAAATGGTATTGTCTTTAGTAAAGAGTAAATATGTTTAAATTTTACCTAATTTGGAATTTTAATGTGGTAAAAAAAAAATTTGAAGGTAAATTTATGATCCATTCAAATTCAACTTATAATAAAAGAACTATTAAAGGGATGAGATAATTGTATTGTAATTTTTTTTTATCTAAATGCATGGCATAGTTGCATTGTAGTTTTTTTTATCTATAGGGTTATTTCATTTTTGTTTGGGGCCAACATTAATTTTTTCTATATTCATTACATAAACATTATTTTGATTTTTAAATTTTTATTTTTATGTTCGCTAACATTAGCTAAAATCTAACTTTGAACACAAACATACTTACACATTGGTGTCGTACTTACTCATTTTTCGTGTGGCACAGTCCATTGAAAGTATGAATCATGGGTACTCATTGGATGAGGAATCAAATTCTACATCCAATGAGTGTTCTCGCTTGAAATTTGAGTAAACCCATAGGGAGATAAGTTGAAAAAGTAGTTTTTATCTTTTTTCCCTCTAAAATTTGATGATGTAATGTAATTTTATTTTATTATTTCCATTATTATTTTATAAGTTTTTAGGAGGCTCGTTTTAGACCTTAAAATTCCCCTAAAGCCAGCTTCGATTCCATGGCAATTCAACGCCAAAAAAAAAGTCTCGTTGTAGTGGAGATGTGATCGTTTTTCCTTTAAAAGTGTTTGTGCTAAAAAAATATTATAGCCACGTTCAAAGGCATTGAGAACAAATCCATGTCTCTACGTTGTTGAAGAAAGTGTAGCTATGTTTGGTCTTCATAAATGTAACTTTGATATTTTACTTGTAGAAAAAAAGATTATTATTTTTGTCCTTATCAAGAATGAATTTATTGCCCATTTGATAGGCCAAGCACATATTGAAGTGCTTCTAGGAAAGTCAAGGAGTCAATATAATTGTTAAAGACCCATGTGGGCATGTTACACTATGTAAATCTATCAAAGAAATATGTCAAAGTTATCCTCCAAAGCAAAGGTAAATATCCTCTTCATGTCATCTCAAAATGAATTTTTAATGCACTTAAGGACAAGTCGGCCAAAATAGGAAGGGTAAACTCCTATATATATGGCAACTTGACCTCACAAATATATCATCAAGTGATCTCTGAAATCAACGAAGACGAAGGCTAGAATACGTGTGAATAAGCAAGAAGAAGGTATCTCTAATCCAGTGAGAAAGGAAGGAAAGAAGTATGAGATTGGAAGGCCCATTTCAGACCTAATTATAGTCACATGTGCGAAGGTGAAAGGACTTATTCTGCTACCATATCAGATTAGCTATTACATTCATAGGAAGAAGCTCGATTGGGCTAGAAAATATCAGTAATTAACTCTCCTCATCAACTGAAGAAAGAGACACCTAAAGTGAAGGAAGGGAGCAAGAAAAAGGTTAAATTTCAAGCCTAGATTAGCCACATGTGGGAGAAGCTAGACCTGTAGTAGTGTTAGGAGGATCAGCCTCTCAACTCAGAAATATACCTCAAGAAAAGTCTCATCTTCTATCTTGAGCATCAAGAACAAGGAAGGATTCCAAGTGAGGAAGAGAAAATAATAAATACTCTATAGTAGAGGTCTCTAAGGAGACCTAGGGTTTCTGTAGTCGTGCTATTAGTTGTCTAAAGAAGAATAAAATATCAAGCTGCAGTGCAAAAGGAGGTATCGTTTGAAGGAAACAAGGAAGAGGAAATGTGTCTTTTGCTTTGAGGATCTACTTGTCAAGGATCTAGGTTTTGGCATTTTTCAATTGAAGCTTCAATAAGATAAATATGCAGAAAGGTTTTCCTCTCTAAGAGAGAGATGTTTTTCCCTAGCTGAGAGCCAATATCTTGTGTTCTTATCTCTTTTTCTTTGGTAATTGTTTGATGAAGTAAGAGAACACACACTAATAATAATAAGAGGATATTGTGGTAATAAGAAAAAGTAAAAGGTATCTCGCAAATATTTATCATCATCAGAAAAATCTCATCATAATCTAAATTCCCTAGATTCTTTAACATGGTATCAGAGCTAAGGTGACACATCAAGGAAGGGAATCTCAAGAACACATAGAAGGTTGAAGCATCATATCTGCAAGCAAGGATTCAAGGTCCACAAAAATTAAGCAAGATTACTATCCCCTAGATCCATTAAGAAGGACTACCATCCTGGGAACAAAGCGTTCCATCTAAAGGAATTTACAAAAAAGTGCATCCAAGAAGAGTTTCCATAAAAAATTCATCATCTTCAAGGGAAGGCACTCAGATCATAGCTTATCATTGAAGATCTCCAAAAATATAGATTGAAAAGTCTTGATCACCAAGTTGATCTCTCATAAGGCACCTTGAAGGAAGCATCTTGAAGAACTCCAAGATATAAGAAGTCAAATCATCAAATTTTCAAGGAAGTTTCACGATCTCTTCACAACAACTCTCTCAAGTAAGTATTTTTATGTCCTCTTCTGAACATATCAAAATGTATTTTTGCAAGGAAAGAAACAAATTGGTTGGGACTGCTAATTTCCTTGCATGGAAAAAGAGGACTAATATCCTTCTCAAATAAAATGAAGTTATGGACTACATCAAAGGGAATGTCACTGTTCCTTAAAGGATCAAACTCAATTCATAGCAAAGTATGATAAAGATGAAAAAAGGGATCAAAGGATTTTGATAAAATCCATAAGAGACCATCTCATTCCTTATGTTTCCAAACGTGAAACATCTAAAGAAATATACGATAAACTAGTGGAGTTATTCTCAATGAATACAACTGAAGAAGTGATATCATTGCATAACGAAGCATATAAAATGAAGACCTCCAAGGAAGAAGGAATAATTACCTACTTCATGAAGTTCTCTGAGATGAGAGACTAGCCACAGGAACTAGGAGAAGTTATGTCAGACGGAGAGATGACTACTATATTGTTGAATGCATTACTAGAGGAAAGGGGCAACTCCATATCCAGTATATATGCCAACAAAGAAGCTACCCCGTTGAATGAACTTTGGTCTCTATGCAAAATTGAAGAGACTAGACTCAAAGCCAAAGAAAATGTGGGATCAAAGGAGCAAGCATTTACTACTATGGCCAAGAGAAAATGAATTTTGGCAAGTTGGTCCACAAAGAAAGGGTAAAAGAGATATGTCAAAATTCCAATTCTTTGGCTACCAAGAATATGGACACTATAAAATGGATTTTCCTAAGTTCAAGAACGAAAATAATAAAAGGAAACAAGAATAAGCCCACATTACACAGCAAGTGAAAGAAGAAGAGAAGAAGTTGAAGAAGGAAACCCCTCCGGATCTCTACTATGACTGAGATAAACTTCTTCATCTAAGTTCTCTTTAAATTTTTGGGTATCTTAGGAATATGTAGGAGTAGGATAGAATGCATGATTTATAATAATGCCACCTTCAGGAATATAGGAGCATTGTGTAGAGATAGCTCAGATAAATATATTTGATATAGGAAGGATGTATCCATTGAATGACCTTATAAATGCATAAAGGAATGATCATGATAAGCAAGAATCATCTTAGAAGGCCACTATCATCAACAGAAAGAAGCATCATTAAGATAAGGATTATAACGATCCACTGGTGGAATCTTCAATAGAAGGTTCATGACTTTCAGAAAAGGAAGATGTCTTGATGGGAATTCCACTTATGGGGATTCAAGAAAGGATGATTTGTAGGCAAGGAAGATACAATAAAGCAAAGGAGATTAAGGTAATCTAAATCTAGGAAGTTGCCAAAAGAAGCATAGATGATCAAGGAAAGAACTAAGATGAGGTATGTATGCATCTATGTTTTCAATGAAGTCATGCCATCATTTGTGTTAATGAGCATGGGAATTTATTTGGTAGCATGGTCAAGAAAAAGGATAGATCTCTTTCATTAAAAATATGAGTGAAAGACATGGTCCACACTTCGATAAAGGTCAACATGAGAAATGTCATCATATGAACTATGAGGTGATTGAGAAGAGAACCTATAAAGAAGAACATGAGAGAAAGAGACCGTGGACACTAGGAATCAACATCCGACAAATTTGTTAAGACATCTCCTGGAAGAAGGCATAATAATTCTGACAAAGGAAGAAAAAGATCAGAGGACCGTTGACACCTGTAAAGGCCTTGGAGATGTGAACATTCAGGATACAAATGATTCAAGCCAACAAGATTTCATGATGAAAATCCATATCAAAAGGTATTGTTTGACTTCATGTTATATTTTGATTTTTCTTAAGTAATATCTAGATTGGGTCATGCAGGGCTTCTGGAACAACAACTGTAAGTGAAAGTACAACTAGCATTCATGTGGAGGATGGAAATTCCAAAAAGAAGCATGATGAGAAAGAAGTAGCCATATGAAGAAGGTTCTAGATAGGTATCAAGTAATCCACTTTCCATGAAGATAAGAATGACATGACGAACCAAGAAGGAAAGTGATGGATGACGAATGCCCTACAAGGAAGAAGCTCGAATGAATCTCATGACATCAAGGAAATAAATTGATCAAGCAACTAAAGGGCCCACAAAAAGAAGTTTTTGATCAAAAGAAGAGTCCTGAGCTGAAAGGGAGATCTGAAAAAGTCCCTAATTAAGAGGGAGCTTGGGTACATTCCTTCACAAGAATGAGCATATCTTCCTAGTTGAGAGGGAGAGATAGACACAACATTCTTGCCTTCAGTTGGGAAGAAAGAATGGAGGATTGGTTAATCATTTGACATCTGATTCTCTTTGAGGATGTGTAGGGATAAGAGCAAGCAAGAGGACCATTATTCTTTGAGGGTTGGGAACCCAAGAGAAGAATATTCCTAGAAGGTCATACTCAATGAACACCCGGGTCAGTATGTACTTTGAGAGACAATGATGAAGGTGTCTATAGTCATTGGTCTCGCCAACATTGTGCTCTGAATTGATGAGAGATAGAGATGTCAGTCAAGGCCTTGTTGTGGAAACAATGTTGGTTACTATGATGCTATAATAAATGGATTTTCACTCCAATTTCTCTTATGTGAATTCTTCATATTGAAAATTTCCAAACACCTTGTAATGATTTATGAATACCTCCCTGGTTAAGAGGGAGTGTTGAAGAAAGTGTAACTAGGTTCGATCTTCATAAATGTAACTTTGATCTTTGTACTTGTAAAATAAAAGGGATTATTATTTTTGTCATTATCAATAATGGGTTTCTTGCCCATTTGATAGGTCAAGCACATCTTTAAGTGATTCTAGGAAAGTCAAAGAGTCAATGTAATTGTTAAAGACCCATGTGGGCATGTTAGAGTTGTAAATCTATCAAATAAGTATGTCAAAGGTGATCCTCCAAAGAAAAGAAAAATCTCCTCTTCACATCGGCTCACAATGAATTTTTTATGCACTTAAGGACAAGTTGGCCTCACTAGCTCAAGTCGGCCTAAATAGGAGAGACAGACTCCTATATATAGGGCACCTCGACCTCACAAATGTATCGTTAAGTGATATCTGAAATCAACAAAGAAGAAGGTTAGAAGAAGTGCGAAGATGGAAGAAGAAGGTATCTGTAATCCAACGAGAAAGGAAGGAAAGAAGGCTAAGTTTGGAAGGCTTATTTCAGACCTAATTACAGTCACACATGCGAATGTGAAAGGCCTCATTCTGTTGCCATATCGTATCAGTTATTACATTCATAAGAAGAAGCTTGGTTGGGCTACAAAAGATCACTAATTAATCCTCCTCATCAAACAAAGAAAGGGACACCTAAAGCAAAGGAAGGGAGAAAGAAAAAGGGTCAATTTCAAGCCTAGATCAGCCACATGTGTGAGAAATTAGCCTCTCAACTCAAAAATATACCTCAAGGAAATTCCCATCTTGTAGCCTAAGCATCAAGCAAAGGGAAAACTACCAAGTGAGGAAGAGAACAGAAGAAATATTCTATAGTAGAGGTCTCTAAGGAGACATAGGGTTACCCGGATGTGGGTGATAACCATGACATTAATGGTGATTAGATGGACAGGCGGCGGGAGGACTAGCCACATGGCCGCCGGTTTCCCCTCACAAGCTAGAATGAAGGGAATTCATGGCACCTTGCAAGTGCCATTAATTGGGTGCTCCAGTCGAGAAAAATCCATCAAGCTCAAGGAAATGGCCTCCACAGACCATAACGCAGTCTTTCCTCCTCTGCTCCACAGCATTTTCCCTCCTCAGGCAGCGGAGCCTTGCTCTCGCACCGTCACTAGAAGCCGTTGTTGGCTGATTAGCTGCATGGACATTAGAAATGGGTATCATTTCTCCCAAACCATGCATTGCACTTTGATTCCAGCTCAGAATTCCTTTGCTCGCTCTTTGCATATCCATTTCTCCAATTTCCCCATTGATAGCTCTGCGACGAATTTCGTCATGGCTCGCATCTGCCACCGCATGCGTAGCAGAAGAGGGGGCAGTCATGGCGGAGCATCCATCCTCCTACTATGCCCAAAACTAAATCTGCCTCCCCCTCCTCTTCTCCTAACATTTCAAATCCATATAGCACCTAATCTGGTCGGTATCCAGATACCCGCAGTGGCAGAGGACAAGCTCAGCTCCAAGGTACTCGCAGGAGGGACACAACTATTCATACGACCAATTTTCCCATTTCCCCTCACCCCGCTCCTCACACGACTCAATTTTGATTCCACAACACTCTTCACATGCCTGTTATCACCGCCACAGTCACCATCACCTTCTCTGTGGAAAATGACCCACAAGAAGCTCTTCCAGAGAACAATGGTGAGCAACAGAGGGCTGCTCAAAGGAAAAGGAGTGCCCGAGACCCAAGCAAGCAACAGATAGTTGAGGACTTTGCCACCCCGCATGGAAAAGACCTGGTTGGCAGTCAGCAAGTTGCTGAAGGCAGAGCTGGAGACACGAAGGCACCTGGTGGCAGGGCAGGAGAAACATCCAGCCTGCATGCAACTAAAGGCACCTCTACTGGCACTCAACCAGCTCATGGAATTTAGCACGGCACG
>APFE030106515.1:0-24040 GCA_000404065.3 Pinus taeda | reverse complement strand
CATATAGACACTCAGTTCCATTTTGTTAGAGAAAAAATACAGTCAAATGAAATTGTTGTTGAATATTGTAAAACTTATGACAATGTGGCTGATATCTTTACAAAGCCTCTTGCACGAGTGAAATTTGAATTGTTTAGAAAGATGCTAGGAGTTTAGGAGAACCCTTTCTCCATTAAGGGGGGAGTTGAGAATAATTGATATTATTTTGATATTAATGGAGAAAATAGTTACGTTGTTGTAACTTTCTCCCTAGTTTAGGATTAGTTCCTATAGTTATGGGGTTTGGGTGCAACTTCCTATTTCCTAGTATTGTATTTAATGATGTAATCTTTGATTGATTGATAATAGAGCAGACGAGAATGATCTCTCAAGTTTTGTGAGTGTAGTCTCCAAGTGCAGGCCACACCTGAGAGCTACATCTCTTTCATTTCAATTATGTTCACATTTTATCTTCCTTCCCTTAGGTATCATTTAAACATGTCTCTAATGAAATGTCAAGGGACCAAATCACTCTATTAGAAATAAAACCCGGTTTGACATGGGGTTCAGGCGAAGTGGCCTTTCTTCATCCAAATCACAATGATAACACTGAAACACAAATCAGAAAAGGGCTTCATTTGTGCTTGACGGCAGGGACTATGCGAGAAACAACAATACAAACGCTCGAGAATAAGCAAGTATACGCTGATGGAGCTAGATTGCTAAAGGCCTCTTGAACATGAAAATCATTTCGCGGAGTTTATAAAAACACAACTCTATGTAGTTGTTTGCAAGGGATTACGAACACTCGAATATTTATATCTCGGATGGATATAAAAAGGGGTTTAAGCTAAGAGCTGCCAAATTATAATGTGACTCGGTATTTTGAAGCAAAACCTTCCACTCCCACCAAAGGCTTTATTCCATAAGAAGCTCCACAAGTAGTATTCATCACCAAAACTTATGCGTTGCCTCATCATGTCTATGACATATTGGTTGGCTTTCTTCGTCACGGGTTGTTGACCAGCAGATAGCTACTTGGCAATAATTCTGAGAGTGAGGGCAGGTAAAGCTACTTTGCCTCCACTCCCGGTTAGGCGGGTCACCTAGCTACAACGCACGTAACATATAAGAAGGCTAAGACTTTTCACTTGCACTGTTAGGTGGCTTTGGTTACCAGGACCAAACAGTTCTGTTGTGAATGATTTATATGCATTGCTGGGCCTGACTTTCTAGTGATCATTAAGGTAGTGGAATAATTTGTACAGTACATTTGGGCACGCAACAATTGCTTCACGGATTTTGCAATTTATATTCATTTACTATATCTGAGCATGCCAAGTCCATGGGTTTTCTATAGTGAAATATATAGACAAAGTATATATATTCCCATTATCACGATGGGCCAATATGAACAGACAATTTACTCCTGCATTTGCCTGAACACATGTCGAGCACTATGTCTTCCAACGACAAAACAAAGGATTTGTTTATCTCTGAAAAAAGGAGCTCTCAATACATGAGTGATCAACTATTCCACTTTCATGTGGCAACTAAATGTCTATATTCTTCTCAAATGCAATAACATGAATAACATGCCTGATACATTATTCCTGAACTGGGCTTTTTCTTTGTAGAACAAAAATATTGTTTGCAGGCTCTCATCCCTGGAAATCATTCGAAAGGATAAACGATGAAATTCTCGCTTAATTTACTTTTCTTCATTTGTGATAACAGTGAAATAGAGTTACCAATATATTTGGTGGTGAAATCCATCTCTTTGTCGATACTCACCTCTTGACGCTCTTCAGTTTTCACTGCCAGTGACCAAATTCAATTTCTCCATTAGTAAAGTATTTTTCTTATACTTCCTATAGAATTACTTTGCCTATGTCTGTTTATTCTCAATATGATTATTTAGTGAGATTAATCGGGCATATTAAAAATGTAGTTCTTTCTACTTATACAGAAATGGTTTTGCAAGGAGCATTGCCATAGATGGTATGGCTAATTAAAAGCTTTAAACCCAGCGATTATATACTCTGGGTCTACTCAATTGGTAGGAAATCAACTTAGGAAAAAAAAATACAGAGCATGCGTGTTAATTTGCTAGACCTTCATTGAATAATTGAAAACTTTTTCCTTTAGGCCCATAAAGTATAAAAATATAACATGCAGAAATACAGAACCCACCTTGTTTAAACTAAAAAACATAAAAATAAATAAAGAAATATCGTTGAGGCTAGAGAACATGCCTCTCAATTACCCCTTAGTAAATAGAATGTGACAATGGCCATCAACTGTTTGGCTTCTTTGTGGTCTACTATTTAATCTTTACAAATAATAAATTAGTAAACGCAGAGAACAAACCCTCTAATATTATGAGCAGACAATTATGATGCTGAGTAGGAATTGTCGTTATGCATGCGTCAATTTAATCATAAAACAAATAGTTTTGTTTTAAAACTAAGCGGGAAAATCCTCTTAGGCCATAAGGCCAAATTCCATAAGAACATCGACAAACTTATTGCAGAGCCAAGAAAAGAACTATTGAGTACATACAGAAAATGATGATATAGAGAAGGCAATGTTGTCAAAAACTCCTTTTAGAAACATGTTGAAACAATAGTGAATGTTGTATTAAAAAAAATCAAAGGAGTTGCCATATACATATCAACTTTACAGTCAATATAGAAGTAAAATGGTCGAAAAACCTCTTGGATAATAAGTATACATGTCAACTGTTTAGATATTCAATTATACACTGAGAATAACAGAGGTTTTTCGTAACTCAGTGTAAAGAAACCCCTTCGAAACGCAAGCCAATACTATCAATCAACTTGAAGCGTCATAGGTCCTAACATAAAACAACAATAAGATATCATGGAAATTTGCAAGTCTGAACAACCCTCGAATAAGTTATTAAACTCACTCTAAATTGCTGGGACTACTGAAAACAGGTCGAAAGTAGCACCTAGAGGAAACAAGCACTTTGTATAAAATAATCCTACCCTAAAATAATATCGCCTGCCAATCCATCGAACCAATCTAAACAACCAAGTAATGAAGGGCCAAACTGAAGCAACGGAGATCGTCAAGCACTCATGCTGAGATCCTAGAAACAGCGATCTATCTTTAAAATCATTGAAAGTAAACTCGGGCGCTATTTTGCATTCCTTTCTCTAAAACTTTTATGAGGATGGAAAGTTGGAAACTTTATATATATATATTATGAAAACAAAATTGTTGCCATCTTTATAATCACTCAATGATATCATGGGAAACCATGCAATAATGTGCATACGATACTCCATTCAAGCTCTATTTTGGAATTGAGAAATGCTTCCAACGCTCGACCGTGTAAATGCAAAGCACCTCTTATATAAGCTTGCATCCTGTTCTGAGTGTCCTGCATGCAGGACAGATGTGTGCATATGGTTCAACTGGGCCAGATGTTTGGAGATCGCCGCTACGACCACATAGAAGGATATGCCCCCGCGTTCAGGTAATGAACCCTAGGTCCTGTGCTTTCAGTTTGTCCGTGCAGCCATTTCGAGTCGAGATCTGAAACTGGCCATGGACAAACCTTTTCGCTTGGGAGGAGGTTTTACTATTCAGGTCGCTTGCCAGTATTTTCATTCTCTCAGAGTTTACTTCCTGTCTGAGTTGCTCTTACAGAGTGTCGAGTTATGAGACAGTTTTACTCTAGTTTTTTTTCCAGGTTCCAGCGGATGACGCTCTCTCCCGTTCCAGGTAATTCATGATCATGACACCTCTTTTATTAATTCGCTCCATGACCGGGTTTTCTAGTATCTTATTAGGTTTAATTCATGGATTGAAATTTTTCTCGCAGGTTGCGCTCTCCAGATAGCAGAAGGTGTACTCTTCAATACCCACTTCCAGATAACCGGAACCCTTGCCGTAGGTATGATGAATGCACAACATTCTAACCATTTGGCATATTTCATGTTTTTGTCAAAGACTTTACCAGCTACCAGTCTGGATGGTTTTGCACCGTTCGATTGATTGTTAGACGATAGAAAGGTTTTAGGTAATAGATCTCACCACTTAAAGCAGGTTTTAGGCCATAGATCTCACCACTTAGAGCTAGTAACTGTTTCCTTGATTTGCGCCGCTGAAGGAGAGGCCGAAAAAAGTGGTTCAATGCATCATACCGCTTTCTTGATTTACGCAGCTTGTCCGAAAGACAAAAGTAAATGGTTAAATGAATTGTAACTAAAATTACACCAACAACCAATTTATACAAACCAGTTTGGCATTTACATAGTTTCCCAGCTTCTTGATACGCATTTTGGTACGAGAATCCAATGATCTGAAAAGGTTTTGATGAAACTGGTGATGTACCAGAATTCACTCCATGGTTAATCTATCCCATTTTTTTTGTTTTTCACTTTAAGCGCAATGGGGTTTATAGGTTGTTTTGAGCATAATATCGAAGTAATCTGGAGTGGCCTTTTCAATTGTTCCGTGGTCGTCTCTGTTGGAATTTTATTGTTTGTCATTTTAAGCGCAATGGGGTTTATTGGTTGTTTTGAGCATAATATCGAAGTAATCTGGAGTGGCCTTTTCAATTGTTCCGTGGTCATCTCTGTTGGAATTTTAAACATAGCCTCGGCCATTTTTTTAAAGCAGAATTCTTTATATTCGCCCAGAAAATCTTCGTTATTATTTTTTCTTTAAATATTTAGTTCTTTAAAAGTTTTGTGAGCACATACAAGCTACAATGCAACAACTAAATATTGCACGATGCCACAGGCGAGTCTGACAGTGAATAATAATATTAGAAATCACTTTATTGTGTTGTTCTATTAGTTGTCTCAAGTATAATTTAAGCATTTTCTAGAGTTGAATGATAGCTTTACAGTGAAAAATAATACTAGAAATCACTTTATTGTGTTGTTCTATTAGTTGTCTCCAGTATAATTTAAGCATTTTCCAGAGTTGAATGATAGTTTTATAGCGAAAAATAATATTAGAAATCACTTTATTGTGTTGTTCTATGAGTTGTCTCCAGTATAATTTAAGCATTTTCCAGAGTTGAATGATAGCCTACAGAGTTACAACAGTTTGACTATTTTTACTTTTACTGGAGTTGAAAAATCGAAGTTCATGGAGAAGATGAATTTCTTGGGGTTTTCTATATTTTAAGTCTAAAAATCCATCGAAATTGGAATGTGCTAAGTTCTGAATTTAGAGGTAAGAAGTTTGTAATTTAAACTTTCCTTAGCGCAAGAAAAAAACTATTGAATTTAGAAGGTTGAAATCTTTCTCTTTTAAGCTTCAATTCAAAGATACTTATCGAGAAACTGGAGAGAGTTTTCTAAATTCAAAGTTCAACCTTAATACTACGTTTATAATAAAGACAAAAAGTTATTTACTTAAAATTCAGATATCTACTAGAATTTTGAGTGTTCTAACTCTGAAGTTTTTAAATAATTAATAATATTTTTTTCCAGTATTTTTTATAAATTTTGTCATATATAAATTTTATTCAATTTTCTTTTTTAGATATGTAAAACAAAATTGAAATAATATAGACCTATTTTTTTTAAATAGCTAATTTATTAACATTCCCTAATAGAAAAAGTAATTTCTTGTTTTTATATAACAAGTGAAAAATACAGTGAAAAATAATACATTTATTTTGTAGCGTAGCACAAAGCTTAAGCTTCAATAAAAATAAATGTTTCAGATAAAAAATCAAAATACTATACACAAGAAGGAATATTAAAAAAAGGCTTTCCATGGAAGCTTGAAACAAAAATAAGGTAATTAGTGCGTGAGAAAGACAACAGTTGTAAGATATATTATTTATGCATGAAAATCAAAGATGAAAATTATTGAATTCCAGATCTGGTTTATCCACGACAAATTGCCTTGTAGGGCTGGGGTTGTTAAAAGATGAAATATTTTTGTGACTTATATGAATTACTAATTTTCCAGTCATTTTTGTTAAGTTCATAATAATATTTGCATCCACGGTTCAAAGTTTTGCAATTATATATATAGAAAGTCATTACATTCCCTACCATCAAAATGTGAGGATAGATATCTGCTCCATATCTCTTTTTGCGAAGCAAAATTTAACATTTCGAGCATCAACAATGTTGTGGCCTATGAAAAAGGTTTACAAAATTATTTGAGATGCAAAGATGGTTGTTTTAATTAAAATGGTACAAACTTTTTTGATTAAAAATTACAGGGGAAGATTATGTGTAGCTTCGAAAGAAAGATTTTGTATAGTTTCAAAGAAGATTTTGTGTAGCTTCGAAAGAAAGATTTTGTATAGTTTCAAAGAAAGTTCCGGTATGCAATTTGCTAAATGCCTGGTCAGAAGTTAGACCTACAAAAATCTGCGTAGATTTTTTTTTTTTATAGAATATGTATTGCTCTCCATGATATTACTTTTGTTCTTAAGTAGTCTCTTAACTTGTTACACATAACCAAAAGCGATTTTATTGTGAATATATATTGCTCTCCATGATAACTAAATTTATAAGTTTTCAAATTCTAAAATATCTTTCTCAAACAATTTCCAAAATGGAATCCAACATTTGATAGACAAACTCTTAATTTCAAAAATCAAATCTTTATCTAAATGAAACTTTTTTATTCTTTTTTCTTTAGGGATTTCTTAATGCCTTTATGAAACCTATAAAATGGTAAGATAACAAAATCTCAAAGTTCAAAAATCAAATCTTTAACTAAGTAAAACTTTTTTATTCTTTTCTCTTTCGGGATTTCTTAATGCCTTTATGAAACCCATAAAATGATAGGATGATACACCCTAACAAGCTGAACATGTCATTTAGAAAAAGTAAAATTTTATAAATAAAATTGTTTATGTCATAATCATTTGAATTTTTCTACCATTGTCATTTAAACAAAATTGCATAAGCAAATTAGGCCAGCAAATGAAAATAAAAGCTCAAAATCCCATATTAACTGATTTGAAAGAACAAAATTTTATATGAACAAAAAGTACTCCAAAAAATCCTTAAATCCTTAGATATAATCTACATCGCCTAAAGAATTGAAACCTATTTGCCAGCTTGGCACCACACAATTGAACTTATTCTACAGCCTGACACCACCACAATGGAATAGCATTACATCACATGTGACAGATCAAATTAGTTCCTTTTGCATCAGCAAGAACTCTAGATGCTCTATGTCAACTTGGTTCTACACACATAGCCATGTACCAGATCAAACTAGAGTCCCTAGTCCACTCAGTACACAATAATCTAATAAAAGTAAGAGCCAATCCAATCCATCATGCCAATCCAATCCATCATTCATGAGGTAATCACCATCTTAATTTGGGAGGGAAGTACTGCACAAAACAACAAAAGAACAACAACAAGAGAGTCAATTCAGAGTCAAGCTTTCTAGACAAATCAGCTCAATTTGTGCAGACAGATGCAGCTTCAAATGAATTCATATCACAGGAATGCAAGAGAATGAATGAATACCAATACCAACCTTATCAATGAGTGATTGATAATATGGCTTCACTTCCTGCACATCGATTCTGACCTTACTCTTGCTATATAAGTCATATTTACTGTTCACATGAAATAAATAGTTATCAGAAATACACTTCAAGATTATAACAGTTATGATAAGTAAATAATGAAAATGACCCAATGCTCAGTTTCTTCTTACTTAAATATTTTAACCCACTCAAGCATTTCCTTATCTTCATCATTCAACAAGTGCATGTACGCACCTTCACGATGCAGAGCTGCAACAAATACACCATCCATCAGATGTGTTATTAGTCCAGTCAAATCAGCATTTTCAGGATTACAGAGAAAATGAGATATTGTTTCGCTTACGGTAGAAAGAGTGAAATCTTATGATGAAGAGAGCTGCCGGAGGTAATGTTGTGTTATTCATTTTAGCCACCTGTTCCATCCATCGATGAATAAAACAATCAACCATTCTATGTAGACGTGAAATGAAATGATATGTTGGCTTATTTTCTGAAAGTATATTACCAGGTACATGTACTCATCGTGACCCCATGACATAAGAACGTTGTCCAGTCCACATTTTTCAGAGTACACCCCGTATTTTGTGTTGTATTTCGGGTTGTGAAAGTCTGGATTGTCCTTGAAAAACTACACACAACGATATGAAAAAGATTTTAATTATTGATATATTACATGAACTCTGCAATGGACCAAGAACAATGTTTCAGAAAAATACCAAGTTGCAAAATGAAGAGAGAAGGTTGATATACATTACCTCGTGGTGAACAATGGTTTCACTGAAAGCGCATCCCAAAGGAAAAGTGTCACCTGTATAAGTTCAGATATGCAAGTTTTTTTTGTATTAGACATCATTAACAGCCAACCCAGTCCATTGCCAGAAGAATCCAGTATCCGCCAATTATAACTAAAATATCATCCAGGAGTCCTTAGGAAGCTAAATGCATGAGAGATGTAAATGATGGGTACATTCCATTTCATTTTACAGTGGGTAATGTTGAATGAGCTCTCACCTACAACTGCCCATTGAGGTTCCCTTCCAAAGTCAGGATGCAGTAGTACCTTGCCCAGATCTGCATGCATTTTTCTCAATTACAATTTCATCTATAACCCAATCACAACTGAACTAGAAGTATAATCTCTATGACATATACTGAAATAGATTGTTGTTCAACGAGTCATGCTATTTCTGGCAGAGAATCTCTGTTGGTTTGCTGCACAAGTTAGTATGAATGCAAAGAGTTAGATGGGGTGTAACTCATACCATGGATGAGGCCAGTCAAATGAAGCCACTCTTCATTGGGGTAATCTTTACGAATAGCCTCTGCTGTTTGTAGCAGGTGTTCTATCTGAGGTTCATCGAGGTCAGGGTCACTCTCATCTACGAACTCGTTTAAGAGTTCACAACATTCCCAGATGCTCATAACAGTTTTGTCAAGCTTACCATAATGTTCGCGCTTACTTAATGCCTGCAACCACACAAAAAAGAAAACATCATTGTGGATAACCAAAATCATGTGTACACCAATGTGGTCGCACAGTTTTGATGCAGTCCAGATATTGTGCCTCAAGCTGTCATATGAAGCAGACAATTTTCTAGTTCTTTGTCTCTCAGATTGATTTCAGTATATAATTATAGTTATACCCTGCAGAATTACGGAGGAGTTTTGTAGTTTAGTAATAATAATTTAATTTTAAGATTATTATTAAGTGAGATATAAGAATTACGGAGTTTTGTAATGTAGTAATAATAATTTAATTTTAAGATTATTATTAAGTCAGATATCAAATTAGCCCATGCAACTCTTTTTTAATAAAACAAAAAATTAACATCCATCTAACAAGTTGACAATTAGAAGTCCAAAAAAACATTCATAGTAAAAAAAATGAAAGTCATAAAAATCTTTATATCGATCGTGGACTCCCATAATATTTCGGAATCATCCATACATCTCTTTGGGATCCCAAAATATTTAGAAAATCCGCAATAGACTAAGCTGCTCAGGGATGAAAGTGGGCATATTTTTTTCATGGGCATATTTTCAACCAGCGAAGTCTATAGCAACATGGTTTTTATCTGCATTACGAGAATACTTATAATCAAGGGAGACAAAAAGTTACGAGAACACTTATAATTAAGGGAGACATTAGAAATGAGAGTGCACAACTTACGTAATCATATGTCTGGTTGATGTGATTAAGTCTGTAAAACTCTTGCACACCAGCCTGCCTCTCGCTTTCGTTTTCATAGTTTCTGTTAGGGCTCAGCCATCAGTTTGTCATTCGACGATCTAGCTGGTAAAATGCTCAGATGTGTAAAACCCAGAGAAGAAAATTAGCAAGAGTGTGTAAGGTTTCAAAACCTGAAATCATGGCCGAAGGCATTGCTGCCTGGTGTGACAAAACCACCATCCAATTGAAGAACGTGGGATTGTGAATGGTCGACTTCGTCCTGGCCTGTTTGAGTTTTGTTGATCTCATTTCCTTGCAGGAGGGGATCTGCAAAAGTGTTTATTTAAAATAGAAAAGAAAAGCATCTTATCAGATTGGTATTCGTGAAATTAATAATTGTGTTTCAGTAAACATATTGATTATGGTAATGATATCAACCTTCACTAAGATTCAACTTTGTTTTATCCAATTTTAAGTATCTAGTTTGATTATTCGTATTTAGTTTTAAGAAAGTAAAAAATTAATTGCAGCTTTTCACTAATATCAAACAAAGTAATAAATTAATTGAAATTCTTCCCTAATTGTATTACAAAACTAATTGAAATAAAAGAATAAAAATTCATTGCATTTCAATAGAAGGTGATGACCTTGAACTGTGATTGTCATCTTCAATTGAATTAAGTCTGCAGGGTGCTCTGGTTTGCTTAAAATCTGATTGAATCACTGAAAGGACCTGCAAGGAAATCAATATATCTGTTTGGTCTGAACATATCGTTGACTATTGAATATCTCACTTTGAGAACACAGACAATATTTATAAAAGTGATTTCCTTCATCACTGTTAAATAACACAAATAAAAACTGCAACCAATATAAAGACAAGCAAATGGAGACAGATTTTCAACCATACCACAACTCTGGTTCGAGCAACAGAGGACTAAGAGAGTACAAAAATTGGAAGGAGGCCAAGGGTATAATTTTGGGATGTTGTATATATAGTGCAGAGGGCTTGTTAGATAGCCAATGCAATGCAATGCCACCTCAGGAGAATGAGTATATATAGTGGAGAGGACCAATGCAATGCAATGCCACCTCAGGACAATCAGGGGAATGAGTCAGCAAGCATATCCGATTCCAGTGATAAATGACATGTCACGTTTGGAACAGACTGGGAAACATGGGAAATATGGGTCTCCGCTGGGAAACGTGGGAAATATGGGAATGATAAAGTTAACTAATTTAACTTATTTCGAGAGGAGTTCATTTTCTCCCACTTTAAATAATAAATTAAGATAAAATTCAATCTTATCAACCACTAATTAAACTTATCAACTAACAAAAATTAAACTTATCAACCACTAATTATAGACAAATTTAATATTGGTTAGATTTTCAGGCTCCAGCGGTGGCTCAGGGAGGGCATGAAGAAACAGGCAAGCTGAGATAATGATGATGAGGATAAGCACAAAGGTTGGTCAGATTCGGAGAGGTAGCAATTCCAACCATTTGACAGTCAATATTATACATATCATATGGATAACGTTGACATGTTAGGAAAGGAAAATAGTTTTTAATTTTTAAATAATTAATTGGAATTATTTTTTTCCTTTAATTTTTCGGTCGTTTTAATAAAAATTAGAAAGGTTTAATTTAATAGTATTTATCCGGCCTTGATAATCGACCAGCCTGAGAAAAAAAATCGCTCATTTATTATTTGCATTAAGGAATTGTCCAGACTGCCAACAAAGCTTATAAACTTTCATTACCAATAGGTTTCAAATATTAGATTTTAAATGAGATTTTAGTGCTCAACGTTGGAAATATGAGATTTTAGTGCTCACCGTTGTCAGTCATCGACTTTTTAAGCATTATTATAATTACCAAATTCTTTATTATCATTACCAAAATTTGTTTATCATTACAGAACTTTTGTAGGGTTAAAATGTTGTTAAATTTTTATCACATTTATATTTATTATAATGATTTGGTTAATCATGATCGCCATGCAGTTTGAGTGGGTCTGGTAGTTCAGAGTATGTGTTTTTTTCTAAAATATCACAAGTTCAAAATTGGAGGGGTAAAGTATGCATACTTTCGTATAGGTGAGTCCCTTGTCCCACAAACAAGAGGTCTCATACTCCAATTTGGTGTCTATTTTTATTATTTGTCTTTGAATTTTAATAGTTTATTTATATTTTCTTATTATAATTTTATTTGAAGTTTTTTAAATAAATATTAAATATATAGGTTATTTTATATTGAATTCATTTTTATTAAATAAATCTTATGTAATAAATATAGTGTAAACATAATAATGATTAAAATGTTTATTTCAATGTTCTAAATACTAAATGTGTTTCCATTAGATAGTACCTACAATGTGCTTATGGGGAGAATGTCCCACCAAATGGTCAAGGGATATAACCTAATAGAGAAGCCCAATTAAGCTCTCCCTTATCTAAGATACTTGAATCCTTTGAATTATATGGCCCAACAATCAATATTGAGGGATTAAATTAATGTTAAGGATGGATAAAGAATGTAATGGAAACCATTCAAAACATTATCCTACAAACTATGACGTAAAGAACTATAATTTTGCAAATAAGATTAGTCCATATCTACTAAAGAACAATTCAAACACTAATCTATAAAGCAATAAAGCAAAAGAAAACAACAATTCAACAAATATGATTAGCCAAAATCTACTAAATGGAAATATTAGAAATCTATAATAATTATAGAAAGGAAAAGATTAATTAACGTTGAAAGAAATAAAGAAAAATGAAACTATATTGAGCTAATAAAGGAGTATGTTTATGTACAAAATAGTCCATTGACACACAAATTCATATCATATGGGTCTATTAGGTTCATAGTTCAAAGTATCCCTTATATGGAAATCATTAATCAATGTTATTAATTAACTTGAAATTGAAAAAAACAAATCTAGCATATTATGCTCTACAAATGGAATCCATACCCCACCCCCCTCCTTGGTAAGAATAATCCAAGAAGTATACAAGTCTCCTACGAAAAGGAACTGAGCTAATCTAGCTCGAAATAAGAAAAAACATAGTCAATCTAATTTTCAAAAAGAAAATCACTACTCACAAAGTAGTTCAAGAAACAAATGAAATCCTTCGACAAAATCTTGGCTTGGAAAATGGATTTTTGACATGAAGAATGGAGCAAAAATATGTTGTACAAAATCTTTATCCCTCTTGCATATATAATTTCCAAACCCATAATCCCTAGGGCAATACTCATATGTATAGTGTGACAACATTCTCTCTTCCATCTATGAGAAGAAGGGGGGATTAGTGAAGAGCCTTAATTTGGTTCTAGTTTTGAAATGTAACTATTAGTAAGAAACACAATTAACTAAAGGAGATACAGTGGTTATGGTGCATGTGTTGGCCACACGAAATTTCAATCTCCCTTGGATTAAGTTAATTTCATTGACATAAAAAGGGAAGAGTTGAGGGAGTAGAGGGTTGGGTGACTAAACACTAGCCACTTGGCCCTCTAGTTCATGCCTCTTTGCTTTTGTGTTTCCAGGGTATGAATCCTTTGCTGGTGATGCTGATATCTTTTTGTTCGGGCTCTCTTTGCAATAGGTTTGGATGCTTTGTTATGGCCTTCTGTGTGTGTTGTTTTGGCCTTTGGTGCTTTTGTCAGTGTCTTTGATGCCATCGCTCTACTCTGGGCCAGGTTTTTGCTTATGGTCTCATTTGGGTGTGTCATTGTTGTGCCTCCAATCGTCATCATTTTTGTGTTTTTCAGGGGATGTTTGTACTATTTCTTGCTTAGTTGTCACTATGGGTTTTTCTTGGGCTTTGATGCCTATTTTATTTTGTTTGAGGCTTGGTTTTGGGGGTTTTCTCATGGGTTATCAGGGTGGCCTATGCCCAGTTATAGTTATCCTCAGATTTCATGTAATGTTTGCTAGGGTTTTTTGACTTCATTTCTTAGCCATTTTTTGTGGCATAGGTATCTTTCCCCATTCTTGCTTTTTTTCTTAGCCATGAGGTGTTCGAACACATGCAACATATGAAATATGTAACTTTGTTCTTCTTTTGGATGAACAAAATTTTGGGTTTCTTTTCTCCTAGAAAAAAAACAAAGAAGTTAATTTCATTGACATGGTGAGGACGCATATTACTTATTACTAATTTCACATCTTCCCATTTCATATGCAATCAATTATAGTCTCCAGTTGGTGGCCTCTTAGAATAAATCTCATTGTGTTATTACTCTTCCTACAACTTTTGGTTGTTCTTTACTGCATATCCACGATTTGATGGTCTCCTTTGACTCCTATATTTCATTCTTGTCTTGAGTGTTTCCTTCTTGTTTAGGCTTCATTTTCATTTTTCTTTTGTTCTATTGTGTAGTGGGACTCTTGAGAGTTTTTGTTTTTAAACACTTGTTGAAAAACAAACATTATAATTTGAGTTTTGAATGGCATTCTACAATTGGAAGAGGAGCTAAGATCAATAATTAGGAAATCTTTCGTTCTTTATCTCGAAGTGTATGATAATGAAGTACATATTTGTATCTTATGCCAACAACAATATGCTTTTGGTGATTACTAGTCATCAAACATTGGTGGTATAGTTTCAAATTTTCAAGTGATAAAACTATGGGAACCAATTGATGCGTGAATCTAAAAATAGAATCAATGATGGCACATCACTAGCTCAAATTGATATGTATAAGACATTGGATACTAGTAAAGACACTATGATGAATGGCATCCAAGAGAAAGTTCAAAAACTAAACCAATCCACCACATGAAGATATGTCACTTAAATTGATGCTTTCTCAAAATCCCCAGAGACTTGGAAAACATGATTTTCCCTCCCTTTATGGTTGTATGAGTAGATTTGTTCATTGTAAGTACAATATTTGATGGAGTGATTCATGGCAGGGTCCATGACTATTTCCTGAATACAAGCACACTAAACCCAATCATTCAACTCTCTAACTAAAAAACGGGTTCAGGATCTTAAAGCTAAGGCATGGGGTCCCTCATAACCATCATTTGTGGATATGAGGGTGTAGCTTCTAACCTAAGGTGAGGTAATACTCTCCCACATATTTGTTCATAATATAAAAGAGCATCATTCATATTCTACTTCTTCCCATTTTTTCTTATCTTTCCAAAGCACCATGGCCATGATTTCAAATTGTTCCTAGCCTACCCAATAGATGCTCTAAGCCTGGTCTAGGCTATATATGGTGGCTTGACAACTCTGGAAAAACTTTGTGGATTTACTGAAGGTGACCATACTAATGAGTAAACTTTTAGCTATTTTGGGACTCTCGGAGGACAAAGAATGAAATATTGTGGAGGATAATTTATTGGATAGAGATATTGATTTATGAGTATGTCATTGTTTGAAACTCCTAGTCCTCATATATTTCAATGTATGTTCTTAACCTAGGGGTTCCTATGCCCTAATCTCTTAACTTATTTGAATCTTACCCCCAGCCTAGCAAAAGTATTTAATTTTGTGATTCTCCACCTAAATAAATGTTCTCGCTATGGTTATCTCATCACTTTAAGTGTTTCATGATTTTTTAATGCTTTAAAGAAATGACTCAATCATGGGAGATAGTTTGAATGAATGCAAACCAGGTGATGTCTTGTCATAGGTGCATTTTTTAGTCTCAAGCTTACCTAATTTATGTGAGCCGCATAATGCTAGTCTGTATGGAAAGGAATGTAAGAGAATTTGAGCCTAGGATACATGATCTAGGCAGACCACATGATATATGAGATACAGAGGGAGGTATCACAACATTGATAAGTTAAATGGCATGAGAGATGAGGTTACACTACAACATTATAGGGACAAGTCTTATAGGATCAAGACATCAGCTAGTGAGGGAAAAATAGAAGCCAACATTATGGATAAAGATGTTCCAATCACAGGGGGAAGCATTTACCATACATGTGAATAACTAGTGGGAAATTGAGGATTGTAGTGTTGGGACAACATAGCGAGAGAGATGACATTTAGTTGAATAACAAAAGTTTAAAAATGAAAATTTTAGTGACCCTACACATGGATGGCTAACAAGATAATGGGGAGGAAAATATTTTTTTCACCAATGGGAGATGAAGCATGGAGGGTTGATGTTGGAGTGAATGAAAACTTACCATCTGTCGAGGAGTTATTTTAGCATAAAAATGAGTTCAAGGTTAGGATGTTAGGATGGAAACATATTTGTTCTATTGATAAACGTTGATAATTTGATTAATTCCATCTATATATGTAGATGGTTAGTGAGGAGTAGAGATAATAAGTGTCATGAAATAATCATTCATACTAGTGATGGACTGGTGAATAATTGATCCAAAATGGATCATTATATTTTTTTGCATCTATCTCGATTCTTTTACAGTAGAAAAATTAAATGAATTAGCTCACATGACCATTTTAACCTATGGGGCCTAGTTTGAAAAAATGGGGTTTAATCAAACCTTCCTGAAGTAGTTTGAGGCATCAAATAATGTTTTTTGGGAGTAAAAAATTATTAGTTAAGAACATCTCCTCTACAAAGATATCTTTCAAATAGTGCAAGCATAGCCTCAACCATAGTTTATATGCACAAGAGGATGCCATGTCAAACCCCATTATTTCATGGGAAAGGCTCTAGCCACATGATCATGATGAAGAAGAAAATAGAAGAGTCCATATTGCAACTCTAGTTAAGAGTTGAAGGAATTAAAGGTAACCACTAGTAGGCTATCAACTTGTGTTATAAATGGGCCACTGAGAGGAAAATGGCTTCTATTCTATTTGAGTGCATATTGTTTTATAAATGAACATAGCAACCAAGAGTGGACATGCAGAGAGAAAATTGGAAGGTTTTATGCATTATGTTGTCCCATAGGCTACAAGTCTCACTTCTTTGTACTTGCATCCATTTTCAATTTAAAGAAAGAGGGGAAAGAAGCCTCATCTTCCAATTAGGATTTCTTCTTAAAGGGTTTCTGAGGTTATATCTTGTGTCAATTGTGGTTGCTGAGTTTTATTTCGCTATTCTATATTTTCTACATATTTTATCTATTGCATGCATAATCATAACACAATAATTTAATAAATCCAAAAGTCTGAAGAGAAATTAACCCTCATAGTCTAGATTTCAAATTTTAAGTACAATTTCATTAGATTTGTTGTGATTAACTATCTAGTGGAATATCCATGGAGATGTACATATTATATTGGTACCAAAGCATGTATCTTTGGATATATTGTGGGGATGTCTTAGGGATCTAGATCGGCTAAGCCAAAAGTCACAAAACCCTAACAATGGTTAATGAATTTGTCAATAACCCTCAAGATCCACTAGAGGAGAGGGTTTCATGGTTGGAAGCACAAGTCATAGATATAAATCATAATGTGAGCCTCACCATTGAAACCTTGATCAATAATCTTGAGTTATTCGAAGAAGTTGGAGGTTCTAATGCAGAGGTTAGACTGAAAGGGAAATTGGCACATCAAGAAGAACTAGAAAGGGAGTCGAAGAAATAACCCAAAAAGGATCAACCTAGTTAGAGTATTTTGAACCATTCACAGTCCTTATTCAAAATGAAAGTGGATGTAAACAACAATTCATATCAAGATGAGATTGATGCTTGGAAGCTAAATCACTAGTTGCAAAAATTAGAAGATTATTTTAGTATTCATCATATAGAGAAAGAACAAAATATTTTGTTTTCTTGGTTGAGATTTAAGGACCCTGCCCTAACTTGGTGAGAAATCCATATAGATACCTTGTGGTTGGAGGGAGACCCACTAGTAGCTATTTGGGAGGATTCCAAAACTAAAGCCATAATTTCACCCTATTTAGTATGTAGATGAGCATTGGATCCAATGGCATTAATTTAGACACAGACATGGGAATAACGTACAAGAGTATACCATAGAATTTAAAGAGATGTACATAATGTTGGGTATCTCCCAAAATAGGTTAAACATATTCCTCAAGTATTTGTGGGGGGTCTATAGAGCCGTATGTGGAAGCAGGTGATGAATTTCAAGCCCATATTGGTGGATGAGGTTTGTGTCTAGGAAAAAAACCTATAGAATATAGGCAAAAGATAAGTAATTCAAGTGGGTCCAAGTATAAAGAGAACCAAGAGGCTTCTAAGTAGGGTAAGAAGAAGTGGAAATGGGGAAGTACAAAAAGACAATAGCCACAACACACTATTGCAAATGTCCCTACAACCATTGTAACATTGGGGGTCATATAAAGGATAAGCGTTGGAAGTTGTATCATGTGCTCATCCCAAAGAAAAAAAAGAAATATACTAATAAGAAAAATCTAAAGGCCATAGATTGAAGTAATCAATTGGAATGAAACTTGGTCAAATTTTTTGTACATCAGTGCAAAAGAGGTAAATTTAAGTATCCTTTAGCAAAACGAAGAGAAAAAAATATCATACTCTTCAATATAAAGATACAGGTTATGTGGATGAAAATTAATGCTTTGTTCAACTCAAGATCACAAGAAAATCTCATTGAACAAATCTTGTCAACAAATTGGGACTTGAATTTCATGATTATCCAAGCCCATATCCATTACGATCGGTAAATAATGATGCAAAATTAAAGGTAATTGAACATTGTAAAGTCATATTTTCTATCAATGTTAAATTTGAAAATGAAGTATAACTAGAGGTAGTTCCCATTGATGTACATGGAGCGGTGTTTAGAAGTCCCTATATGTACCTGCAGGATGTAATTTTCATGAAGAGATCCAAACAATACCACCTTTTCAATGACGGAAAATCCTTAAGCATCAAGGCGCACAGTGGCAAGTCCAAAACTTCATTGGTAAGGTGCAACCAAGTTGAGAAATTGATCAATTTGAGAAACATATATGGTTTACTATATTTAAGAGAAAATTAGTTTGTGTAAGAGTCAGTGAGAGAAAATTCATCATCAAAGGGGTGTACTAAGGAACAAAAACAACAACTTGAAGATTTATTGCAGACATACAAGGATGCATTCTATGATCCTAAAGGACTACATCCTAAGAGAGAAGTGGAGCATGAGATCCAACTATTATTGGACTCGTCATTGCCAAACATTGGGTTGTACAGACATTCTGTTATAGAATCAAGTGGGGTGAAGAATCACTTGCAACAACTGTAGGAACAAGGTGTCCTTTGACAAGGTAACTCACCATGTGGGTCACTCATCATCATTGTGCCAAATTAGGACGAGACTTAGCAAATTTGTATTCGCTATAGGTAATTAAACAAAATTATGCTCAACAACTAGTACCCCATGCCTGGGATAGATGATCTACTCGATTAGTGGTATAAATCCCAATCCAGATTAGATCATTATATCCTTTGTCATCCATATTGATGCTTTCAGGGTGGAAAAAGTGGGGAAATCATAGTTGACCAACTAGCTTATATATCTATAGTGATAATAAGTTGCTTGAGTGATGTGGTTACAATATTCTTAGTGAATTGCAAGTTGTCTTATACGCTTATGATCGGTGCTCTAAAAATCACTCAGAACTAACCTGTTATCTCATAAGTTGTCATTTATCTTATATGTTTATGAGTCTAGGTAGTTCAGTACCATAACCATGATAGTGAGTTAACTTACTTATTAGGATTTCAAGTTATATTTTGTGTTTTATATGAATTTCTAGTAAGAGTTGAGGGCTACCTAGTTTATGAACATTATGTTGTGATGAATTCTATGAGTTTATACATACTTGTATCTTGTTGTATTATCTCGACATTTAACGATTAAAGTTGGTATGTAGCTTTCTCATGCAATTTGGCATTTGGAGCCATTTCCTTTCTTTTACCTAGAATCTATGGAAGATAAGATCTATTTGTACTTTTGAGCTCTTTCGGGCATAGTCTAGTATCTACAATAGTTGGCTTCTTAGGATTTGGCCATTTCCTTTAGAAATTTGGTGTTTTGGGAAATTTCCATTAGTATTATGGGGTTCCTATAATTCCTCAAACTTCCCCATCCTAACATTGAGGATGATTTCTTTGATGAAGATATTTTTGTGATATTTACTAACACACCATTGTTTGTAGATATTTATAACTATTTAGCTACAAGGAAGCTTCCACCACATCTCTCACCCAAATAACAATAAAAGATCATTTGGAAAAGTAGCAATTATTCGAAGATATTATAGCATATTTTGTCAAACTTATTATAAGATTCATGTTTTGGCCTAAATTTATCATTCCATTTCCCTTTTATAGACATTTTCCTTTATACAAGTCATTTAAAAAATAAAACGTGTGTTCACACGTGTGCCATTTGTTCGGCATAATATGAATGTACATGACTCTTATGAAAGAAAGATGTATTTATATGCTAGTACCCTTTATGAAGTTATCATATGCCTTCATTTTGCACCAAAAAATTTAAAAGTCCATGTTATTGCATGTTTTGGGGAGGGTTTTATTGATTTTTCCTAGAGTGAATCTCTTGTAGACCATTCCCAATGACCTAAATTACTTTTTAAGAATATTTAATGATGACGTGGATGGAGGAGAGAAACAAGTACCCTTATGTCAACAATTTCTCTCTTATTGCCTCTATCTATAATCCCCTTGAGATTTTAAGATATTCCTCATATTGGAAACCATTGTTTCCTTGTCTTCCTATTGTTCTTTAGGATTTTTAAAGGGACTCCTTTTCTTTTTCTCTCTTCATCTAGAAGAAGAAGAGTTTGCGGTGGAGATATTTAGTGTCCCAAGGTGGGGAGTCCTATAGGAGAATTATATGTAGTTCCTTCACCAGGGACCAAATGTAATCGAAACTTTATATTGTTGTCAATTATTTTAATAAGAAAATCATTCCTTTCCATTCCAATTTAGTGTTTTCATAATGCAATTATGACATCAAGATTTGTTTTGTTGATTTATTTCATTCAATGCAACTGAGTTATCATTAAATATATTATTGTTCCCTATTCATTTTCTTTGTGAATGTAGGTTATTTAGGAAAAGTTCAAAGGAATAAGATTTGGAATATAAATCTTCCTTAGACTTCAATTTTTTGGGTAAAGTCTTCTACCCTTACACAATAGTTAATAAATATTTATATTGTTCTTTTAGATTCGAATGAATGATTTTTTTTTCTACTCTATTATGTTTGTAACCCTAACCATAGGAAGAAATTCTATAAATAGAACTGGTGACTCCACTAGGGAGGAACTTATCTATGTTTCTCTCTTATGAATAGGCTAGTTTCTTAGGGCTAGTATAAACTTTATTTTCCCTATTTCTTGTTAGTAATTGCTAGATTCATTCTTATTCATAGTTCACTTTCTTTACTTCTTTATCCCATGTTTTAAGTTTTTGTATAAGTGTCTTCCATACACTCCTTTATTGAAGAATAGTCAAGTATATATCCATTATTCTTGAAGAACAATTGAATATGCTTGTGTGTTTCTTCAACAACAATTATGTATGTATTGAAGGCAGAAAAATGTGCACATACTTGAAAATAGAAGGCATTACTAAAGGGAATTTGTATCTTTTCCTAATGTTTACTGTGACACTAGTCTATATCCTAGTTTCTAGAAGCATTTTGATGAATCTTAAATTGCATTTTGATTTAATACAAGAAATTACCCTTCATTTCTAAGGTTATGATCTTTTGTGTCTAAAAAGTGTATTTTTTTTTAAAGACATATTTGTTATGTGTCTAGTGATTCTTTATCTATGCTTTTAATTTTCTTGAAGTCTCAGATTTCTTTTTATGAAGCTTGGTTCCTCACATCTCTCACCATGGAAATGAATTCAAACTTTAGAAAAAATTTATTGTTTCACATTAGGGTTTGTGGTTCTTTTCATTATTTTACAAAAATGAAAAGAGAAAATTGTTTGTTTACTTCAATAACTTGTGTCCTTTCATCTTGTTACTAAATTCATATTTGAAAAGATAAAAGGATTTAGTGAGAATTTTCATATTTACCTTCTTGCTTGCATTCAATTTTTTATAATTCATAGTGGATAGGCCTTGAGAAAATTTCAAATATTTTAGAAATTTAGGTATTTTTGTTTGACATTTTGAAAAAAAAAAATCATTTAAAAAATAGTTCATAGGATTATTTTACATAAAGTTTAAAGAAAGAAGAAATCAATTTTATCATTGAAGAATGAACACTTGCATTTTTAGTCAATATTTTTATAATTGGTTTTTTTAGTCTAGTTTGTTTCACTTATATAGCTTGAGTAAACAAAAATTCATTAGACTTAAATCTAAAACATACTAGACATTTTATTTTTGTGTTTTAACACAAACAAGTTTAGGGTTTTTAGAGCATTGATTAGGTTTGCATAGTTGATTCTCCAAGACCATTCAAGTAAACATAAAATTTTATTAATGAGTGAAAAAAGTCCAACATAGTATAAGTAGTGGTAGGGAAGTTCCTCTAACACAAGACTAGAGCACTAGGTCACATTTCGGTAAGTAAAGGGAGATATCATCTCTTATCTTATCTTGATGTTTGTGGACTATTGTACATATAAAGACTTCTATTTGGAATGGTTCGCTTTAGATTTTCTCTTTTTGAAGTTGTTGACAAAGATACTCTACCCATGTGTGTGGTTATAACTAATGATTACCCCCTAGTCACTAAATATGAGCTTTAAACTTAGTTTCCTATCCTAGATTCCTCCTAGGTGAGTATAGAGGGGAATGTCTAGGGAAATTGAGGTAGATATTAATATCATAGCTAAAATTATCTTGGAGGCTTCCTCACAAAGTGATGGTACTTGCAACAATGATGGATGTGTTGATAGATTAACAAAACTAATTCTCACACCTTCATTTGTAAGACTTACACCCTAATAATCCCAAGTTTTCCTCTGAAGGGTCTCTTACTGGATCTTCTTTATTCTAATGTTAATTCCTAATCACCCTAAGAGAGAATTTTGGAGAGTATCTTGGAGGTTATTCCTTTATTGTTTTTTTAAGAACGATGTGCTTTGTACTCCTTGTTTTCCTTAGGGAGATGTTAGATTTGTGGTTGTTGAATATACTATGCAAAGTGGCTGACAAACTACTTGGTTAGTGTAGAAATTTTTGTGACATTTTTCTTAATACGCAAATCAATTTAAACCCTTATGAATTCTTAGTTGGATAAGCCAAGAATCTAGGAATGGTATCTGGTTTATAAAGTTCTAAAAATGATATACAAATTCAAAGTAAACAAAAGATAAAAATATTTACAGAACACCACTAGGATATGTATGTCAAGAAAACAAATGGAAGAGTAAAATACATATAAGGAATTTAAAGATGTTCAATGGATTGAAACTATATAAATATTATCATAAAATAACTTAATAAAAGTTGAGTACAAATACATTACTACCTATGTTTAAAGTAAAGTTCCATAAATATTAAATATACAATGTATAATATTGTTGGCTTATTGGGGCCTAACCCAGGTTCAGAGTTAAGTTAGCCAAACAAATCTTGGTACTACTGGTCCTTTCGGCAATAGTCCACAGAGCGCGGACTGAGGTCTCACTCGAAGTAGTATGGGAGGGTGCTAGAACTAGGTTTCCACACCCTGGAGATGTCTGATGAGTTCAAGTGGTTTGTAGTTTGACCTTGTGCACACGTCACAATGCACACTTTCTCGTACCTCGCAGCTTGATATACTGCCTTCACGTAGCCCTACTCAGCAGCCGAATGCTGTTATTACCCAAGTCCTTACTAGTATTTCATTGTTAGTTGATTATTTTAGCCTACTTGTGTGCTTCTAAGTTATACTTAACAACATAAACCATTCATACAAGTGTGCGCAATAAATAAACAGTATATTTGCAAATTATATCAAACATGCATCAACCCAAGAACAGATACACATAATTATGATAAAACTTCTCTTTATTAATTCCTTCTTTGGTTAGAGACTTGACTCTACCCTGTGCACTCAGCTACAGGGGACTGTGTACTCAGCTGTGGACTACTAGGCCTTTGCGCACTCAGCTGCAAATCCTTCTCCTACTCTACAACCCAAAGGCACACTTTACCCTTGTGACTCAATCCCTTAGTTTACTTGTTGTTCTTCTCTTCTTAAAGCCTCGCACTATTTATACAATCCCATTGTCTGTGAACCATAGGTAGGTCTATTCAGCTGACATTACATTACAAAACTAGGGCAGACAACCCTCTGACTCTATCATACATTTCGCACTCTGCGCCCACAATTCCTGGAGTCCTTACAACAATATTGGGTTAAAACTTGGGCTTTGAGCCCCAAACATGCGTTGGGGGGGATTCCATGCCCAACAAATACACATGTCATAGAAATCAAGAAGATGAAATATATAAAAAAATAACAAC
>APFE030106514.1:9341-27026 GCA_000404065.3 Pinus taeda | reverse complement strand
CATTATGGTTCCACTCTTATTGTCTTTTGTAATGATGATTGAGTTATATCCTTTCTGACTGATATATAGTTGCATCTATTGGATTTTATGTTTGTGTTTGTGTCGTTCTTTGCATGTGCAGGTGCCCGTTCACAAGGATTGTGGGGATTGTGACCAGCCGGAGCGAAGGAACAGGAGCGTCGACTCTTCTACAAGTACTAGCATTGGAACCCAGGTAGGCCCTCATCATCGGTCTTTGATTTTCAATTAGGAACCTGCGTGTTAGCATTGTTTGATTATTGCTAGACCCCATTTGGGCTAGTAGGGATTGCCTCTGTCCGCAGAGGGGATTTACCTCCACAACACCTATCGTGTCCTAAGGTTGTGCGTAGCTATTTCACACTTTGTGGTGCCTCCAAGTTAATTATCACTATGATCTTCGCAGGGTATACCATCAATCCCTGTCTGCATACCACATGACCCAACAGAGTCCCAAAAGGGAGACAAAATAAACATTTCTTCAAATTGAGTGCAATCTGGTACCTTCAACAAGTATCCAACATTAAGCAAAAACTTTCCACATGGAATTTTACCAACCCAAACATAGTCATGTCATCAAAGTACACCTCCAGAAACTTATGAATGAAGTGTTCGAATGCAGCAATTACTACACGCGAAAAAATCACAGACACATTCTTTAATCTGAAAGGAATTATGGTTTACTGAAAACATCCCCATTCAGTCATGAAGGTTGTCTTGCTTCTATCTTCAGGCATGATTTTGATCTAATGGTACCTAGAGAACCCATTAGTGAAGGAGTACACTTCCTGGCCAGCTACATTATCCAATACCTCATTAGTGAATGGAGTCAGGAAAGGATCATGCATGCAAGTGTCATTCAACTTCCTGAGATCTACACATATCCTTATTTCATCCTTCTGCTTCTTTTCCTATACCACCATTGGGCTCACCCAATCAAATTCTTGTACAAGCTCAATGATTCCTGCCATGAGCATCTTATCTAAGTCTAAGCGAATCTTCTCCTTATACTTCGGATTGAGACAGTAAGGTCTTTGCTCAATTGGCTTTGCATCGGGTTTTAATGTGACCTTCATAATGCCCAGGTCTCTTATTATCCCCTTTAACTCCATAAACTTGGTAGGGAACAATTCTTGGTATTCAAAGAGCAATTCAGCGACCTTATCTACCATCGCGTCATCCCAATAGTCTCCAATCTTCGCGAATTTGAGCTCCTCCATGCCAATATTTATCTATTTAGTTTTCAGTGGTGCAGATATATCAGGATTTTTGATCTGCAACCGCTTGACCTCGTGGTGACCCTTGGTTTCAAGGATATTAATATTTTGGTGTTCCTCATCTTCTTCTTCAACAATCACGTTATAGCATTCTAGCGTGTGGCCCAGATGAGTAGTCCAATCGGGTAGAATCAAGTCCAAAGGATCATGCGATATCCTAAAGATCATTGCTTTAACTTCTTGTAGTGCTTCGTCAATACAGTCAAACCCATCTTCAAAGTTGAACGTCATTATGAACCCTTCATACAAAATATCCCATTCTCTTGTGCCATGGTGGAGCTCTGTCTCCACGTACCTATTCATTGGGATGACATCCAGTGTGCGACAAAAGAAGTGCACCCATTCAGGTTGGGGCTTCTCTCCATACGCCTTAACACATTTGGCTAAGGGTTTGCGCGGATCATACTTTCCATCATTCTTGTCCGTCACTCGTACCTTCAACTTCCTAAAGTGTGTTCTCATCATCCTCCTATACTTGTGCCAATCATCAAAACTACCCTTGTGCATACCCCACCATCTCGTGGGCATATCGCGTAGTGCCTAGTCCAAAGCCTAGAAGCAATGCTTCTCTGGTACTTCCCTTTCAAATGCATCCAAAAACACATCCACATCATTCAAGCCATCATAAGTGGGCATATTTCTTACCTCTGATGACACAAAACGTAGCGACCGGGTTATCATGTTACATATCAGTGTAGTTACTTCATGTAGTTGATTCTGCCAGCGCTCTAATTCTTCGTCTGAGTTTGAGGTACAGAAACTCTCGCGATCCCATGTAATTTGTCCATCCACTGTTGGATTCACCTAATATTGGTCTTGCACTATTATCCTATATATGTAGTCCAAATTTTCATCACCTTCGTAATCGTGGACTGGTTCAGTATAGCGCGATCCTTTTGTAGGATCTAGGGGTACTATTACGCGAAGTGATTTCTTTTCAAATATCATCTTTTGCTTCTTTAGGTTGATTACCCCATTCATGACAGTAGCCCAATCAATGCCAAGGAGTGCAGGGTAGGGGTTGCTTCCATCCACAATTTCTTTTACTTCAAAATTAGCCAATGTGCTTGCGCTTTCAATATCTACAGTCACTCCCTACAACCCTCCCATGGGGATGATCTTATGCTGATTTTCCATCCTTAGCTGAATCAGAGACCACTGCAATGTGGGTATCCCCATCTACTCCCAAGTTTGCGTTGGCAAAATGTTCGTGTCTAACCCCAGATCCAAAATAACTTGATCCATTTCATTATCTCCTATATGTGCGGTGAGTCTCATCTGACATTCTTTCCTTGCCTTATGCTTATCGATCTTCTATAACACGCATGGTTCACCTGGAGTGTTTCCGATGCATATATTTATAAGTTCATGTAACCCCTTCATAACCTTGCTATCACGCAATAGCTTCATGCAAGTCTCTAGAAAGGTCATAAGCATAGAAGGGTCCATTTCCTGAATAAGTTTACCTCGACTCCCTGAGGCAGAGGCCTCAGTGAAGCTCTCCTTTGCTTACATGAACATTCCATGTGTGCGCTCCAAATGAAATTCAGCCTCCTTCTCTAGAGCTTTGCAAACCCACATGTTGTCTTCAAGCTATTTCCCCTTATCATCACCCTTCCCAATTCCACTTCAGAGCACTATATTCACATTCGAATCTTCTTCGCAAGGCTTAGCCCTCGTCATCTGCAAGTTTTGAGTTGGCTGTGGAGGTAGCACCCCTTTGTCATGTATCCTTGTTATTAGTGTAGGACAGTCCTCAGTCTCATTATCAAACTGAGTACAATATTTGCACGATGGACGCGTTGGGTTAGTTCATTCATGGGAATAATGTCCTGGTCCTCCAGGGAATAATGTCCTGGTCCTCCACAATTACAACAGATCAGTTGTCCCCCACCTCTGCTAGGTCCTCCTCTACCTCAGCCTCGTCCGTGTCCCTGAAAGCCTATCTGCACCATCCCAGTGCCCTGATCACAAGGCTGCGTTTCTGCTTGAACTCTATAAGCAGGTGTTTTATCCATCATCAATTCATAACTTCGGCAAGTGCACTCATTATGCCCTACTAACCTATAGAAGTTGCAGAAGAGTTGTTGTTGTGTTTGTACAAACTTCTGTAGCAAATGACAATTATCAGTCGTATGTTTCCCTGCTACCTGACATATAGCACACCACAATGCAGGCCCCATGCTCGACCCTACTTGGGCTTCTAGCCTCAAAGGCATCAGTCCTCCTCCTTCAATATAGTTCGCAAAGATTGAAAAGTGGTCTTTTCCATGCCCATGACCTTTACATTTTAGGCACCATGTCTCCTAACACGCCTCTGGCCACACTATTATGTCCTACTTCAGACTTTGCATTTCGAGGCAAAGGTTTTCAACTACGCATGGATCTACTGAACCCCTAGACTCAGATCTTGCATTAGTGTTTCATGTAATCTTATTGCAATCTCCAAGGCCTTTGCTTGAGTTGTAATCTTCCATAGTGACAGCGCAACCCTTAGGTGAGGTAGGAGCGAAGCCATGAACCATTCGCGGTGTTGCCCATTTGTTAAATTCATATTAGCTTTGCGGCTTTTACACTTTAATATCTAATCCAACTCCCAAGGGTTATCACCTGGTTTCATCATGATTTCCTTGAATCCCACAATCGACTGAGCCTTGGATTTATGCTTACTGAACTCTTTATTCAGCATGGTCTGGATCTCTGTCAACACAGCATTTGGGTTACCATTAGAGTACTTAATGTACCAATTTAGCGTGTGATCTTATAAAGCACAAACCAACTTCACCTTCTTAACGTGATCGTCTGTGATACCCTGAACTTCCCATACAACTTTTACAATGAACCAAAATTGGTTTGGGTCCTCATTTCCCAAGCCCTTAAACAATGGTAGCTTCACTGAAATCCCCATGTTGAACTGTGGTGGAGGTGGTGGTGGTGTGGGCGAAGTCGTAGGTGATGGTGGTGAAGGTGGAGGTGGTAGTCACAGGAACCCTTGTTTTATCAATTGAACTACACTTCGTGGAGAAGCCTATGCTACTGCCTCGCCGTCACTCAAGGGAGGTGAAATCAGTGGGTTATATTCAAGACCCTTTTTTCCTTCATTCCTGTAAGTATTTCCATTTTGCATAGCTTTGAACATCAAGGTAGTTACATAACCCACTTTTTGCACAATAACATCTTAATCCAAGTATTTAAAGACTTCAAGTACTTACCTCACGGACCTTTGAAAAAGTGCCACTTTACCTCGCTGTAACTGATTAAGGTATCGACCGTAAATTCAGTCACAAACCCTCCTATGATACGATTGAGCCAATGATCGACAATGTAGGCAATCTTATCCTTAGAGGCTTCTAGTCTCTGTACTAACTCTGGGGTCTAGACAATAAGATGTCAAGCCTCCACCTTCCTTGGTTATCCGCTAGCTTCATGATCCACTCATATAACTCAAATGGAAAGGAACAAAAAAATATCTCATGGGTTTCTCTATACAGGTACCTGTCTAGCCATTGTCCCTTTGTTAGGCGTGGATTTTTGTTCTCTTACACTGCGAATTCGTGGATCTTCTTATCCAACCAGTATTTGATCTCTTTCTTAGTTGGATTCAAGTGATATGACATCACACATCTCTCATGCATATTTCGGTCCCGGCAACAAAACCATTTGTTGGCTTTGTGGGCCCTGACCGAGGTTCAACATTAGTTAGCCAAACAAATCCCTACACTACTCGACCTTTCGGCATTAGCCCACGAAGCGCGGATCGAAGTCTCACCAGAAGTAGTATGGGGGGATGATGGAACCAAGTTTCCGCACTCTGAGATGGTCGTGATGTCGATTTATACCCCCTGTTCCTTCCTTCATGCAGGTCACTAAGCCTTAGGGCTTATCGATCTGCCCTCTATCTCGCCCTTCAGTACGTTCGTGAAGGTGTAAAATTGACCTTCACGCAAGCATAAGCAATTGTTCAGGTACTTCCATACTCCTATGATGATGCATTGTATAGGTTCCCAAGTTATCTCAAGTGTTTTACTTATTCTACAAATTAATTACAGTTATCGTCACGTAAATTGATATTCTTACTTGCGTTCATTTAACAGATATAATCACATACATTCGCACATCAAATAAACATTGTAATATAAACCCAGATCGTAATGCAATATAATCAGATGCATTAATAGGGACTAGATACACATTAATTTCAAAATACTTCTATTTATTGATATCTTCAACTTTAATACAAGCTCTATCCACCCTACCGCTGCAGGGGTCTGCACACTCAGCTGCGGACTTCTACCCTAGGCTTCTGTGCACTCAGCTGGAAATCTTCTACCTATGCTAAGACCCGAAAAACCTTAGACTTCTCCACTCTACTCTGCTACTTACTCTTCATTCTTAACTACTTAGAGCTTACTTACTTAGCTCTTTTCTATACAATCAAGTCTGTGGACCATGGGTAGATCTTTACAGCTGACTTGAAACTTTACAAAATAAGGGTGGACAATCCTTTATGACTCTTGACACCTTTGTGCTCCATGACCACAAAATGCAGAGAATTTAAAACTTATTAGAAAAATTGTCCCAAAAGATGGGCTTTTAGCCCAAAAACTACTCTTGGGGGAACCCATTCCCAACAATGATATGTGGTAGAAGTGTCGCTATAAACCAGTCTTTATGCTATTGTGGGGGTATTTTCAAGCTTACTTGTCCCATTAACACCTTGAATTGTTGATCCAACTCCCACATCAAATCAGTAGCCATCTATTTGATTTCCTTCAGCTCCATAATGCACTGTGATTCTGATTTTTCCTTCTTGAATTCTGATACCAGTGCTTTCTTAATATCATCCAACGAATCAACCTGATTAGTCACATAATTGCTCATGTACCATGTCAATTCTCTTTTTTGCAATTTCGTGATGCTTTGTGCCTTCTTTACATATTCGTTAGTGATCTATCTTGCTTTCCATATTGCATCAACTAAAAAATAGAAATATTTAAGATCCTCTGATCCAAGTCCTCTAAAGATAGGTAGCTTAATGGCATCACCCATTTTTCTTCCTGGGGGTTTAGGGGGAGGAGGAGGGTGCATAGGGGAATTATGGGGAGGTGGATGGGGGTACGGGGAGTAAATGGATGGGGAATCCAAAATATTCGCTAATGTTTCTCAGCTCCTAACTTCGATGGACATTCAGGATGGGAGGGGGAATACCGCAGGGTTGCGGGGTTACTTCCTTCTTCTTCACTCTCAGACCCACCTTACTAGGGACTATAATTAGTCTCAATAAAGTTATTCGGTCCATGTTCTACTCTATATCGATTCCCACTTCACATAGACCCTTGAAAAAGATTCACTCGACTTCGCTGTAAGAGATAGTTGTGTCTATTATGAACTCAATAATAAATCCTCCAAGGATACTATCAATCCAAAAATCAACTGCTCTTTTGATACTATTATTAGTATTCTTGATTCGTTGTACCAATTCAGGGCTCCATGCAGTAGGCTCATCATTTTTGAAAAAGGTCTTATGCTTGGTTAACTTTGATACCCATTCATATAGTTCATTACTAAACATTGTGAAGAAGATCTGATTCTATTCTATATAGAGATACTTGTGCAACCAGGCTTCAGTTGACAATTGTGGATTTTTGTCTTCCTGAAATGTAAATTCTCACTATTTTTTATCAACCCACTTCTTGATTTCCTTCTTCAAAAAATGCCAAAACATATCCCTCAAATAGATCATGGTCCCGACAATGGAACCATTTGTTGGCTCAAGGGGTTTGGACCCAGGCTCAATGTGTATTGTGCACCAACAAAACCCTCTGTCACAAAATTATATATTACAGAGCAATGGAACACATAAAATATTGCAGAAATATAAACAAGGAAAATGCATAAAACAAGAGAGACACAGATATACGTGGTTCACCCAGTTTGGGCTACATCCATGGAGAAATAACCAGTCCTTCCTTTTATATTATCCAGCAAACTGAAGAGATACAACCTTCAACAAATCCATTGTAACACCCTCTTCACTCTAAATCTCCTCTCTCTTCCTCACTCAGAATACATAGATATGCATAGATGCAATACAATTCCCTCATATATACTGAGGGGTTGCCTTCTAGGGCAAAAAAACCCTAAATTAATCATAACTTCTACCATCAGATCATCTACCTAATGAACGGCCCAGATTGACTTGAATTAATATACTTTTACAAAGCAATTTTACGTCTATTTTTAGCTTCGAGGGCACTACCCCCGAACCCCTGCCAGGGGACCGCTGGCCCCCGGACCCCCCAGCCGGGGGGGGTTAGTCCCCCCAGACCCCTGCGGGGGGGACAAGTCCCCCCCACACCCCCCCGTGTGGAGGGGTGTATAGTCTTCCTGGGGTATACATCTGGCTGAAACTTTTGAATACAGAAGATAATCAGGCTCCACACCCAACACCCTCAACCAGTAGCCCTTTCTGTAATGACTTGCAAGCAGATTGTAGTCTCACCCAATGCAATTATGGGATGTTGTAGAACCAAGTTTCTGCAGCCAGAGGGATACTGTGTTGTGGCACCCATGTGTTTTCTTATATTTTATACTAATCTACGACTTCAAATACATAAAATACTTCACTCTTATGCTTTTCTTCATGGATTTGCACTTATTACATAAACATATAAGAGAACAATATAACATATATTCTTTCACAGAAATAAGTAAAAAGCATTCATATTAGTACATATGAATAGAGCTAAGAATATAGATACATAAGACTTCTCCAAAAATTCTTCTTGTTTATTAAGATACATCTTTTTAGTACATATAATTTCTTCGACTTGCGCACCTAGTTGCAGGTGGTTTGCACACTCAATTGCACAATATTCCAAGGCCTCCACACCCTTAGCTATGGAGCCTTTCCTAAAAACCCAAAATACAGACTAAAGCTAGAACGTATGATCAATTCATCTATGTGTCATATCTTTCGACAAAGCATTACATATCCTTATATATGTTTCATTACTACAAAACCATGGTCCAGATATTATGGATTCAACAACACAATGAGCTAAAACCCTGATACTCGTTACAAAATGAGGGGCTTTGACCCACCCCAAAGCCCCTAGATATCAAGTTGGGCCACGCCCAAAATGGTTGTGAGGATTTTCCATTCCTTAATGGTTTTAATTTTGTTAGGGTCAACCTTAACACCCTCATGAGATACTATATGACCCAAATATTCCACCTCTTGTACTCCAAAGAAACATTTGGAGGTTTTACATATAATTCTTTCCTTGAAAAGTTTGAGCACCCTCTCAACATGTTGAACATGATCCTTCCAAGACTTGTTGTAAATTAATATATCATAAAAAAATACTAACACAAATTTTCTATGAAAGGGATTGAAAATGGAATTCATCAAACCTTGAAATGTGGAAGGTGCATTGGTAAGGCCAAAATGCATGTCCAAAAATTCATAATTAACCTCATGAGTTATGAATGTTATTTTCAGAATGTATTTAGTCTTCATTCTAAATTTATGATATCTTAAACGAAGATCCATCTTGGTGAAGTAAATTGCTTCATTTAATTCATCCAACAACTCAACAATGATAGGAATCAGAAATTTATCTTTAATAGTGATCTTGTGGAACACCCTATAATCAGGACACATATGCCATGTTCCATCCTTCTTGTCCACCAATATTATTGGAGCAAAGAAATAACTTTGACTAGGTTGAATTATCCCAGCCTCTATCATTTTTGTAGCCATACATTCAATTTCACTCTTTTGGGAATAAGGATATCCATAAGGCCTGACGTTTGGAGGAACAATTCCTGGAATCAAGTGAATTCCATGATCATGATCAAGACTAGGTGGGAGACCTTTAGGAACCTCAAACACATTGGAATGATTGTTTAAGACATTTTGAGGGTCTGGAGCAATAGGTGATTTCGATGTTTGAACCCCTAGAGATCATAATTATGTAGTTACGCCCCATTTTATTTATTCAGAAGATTTTTCATGCCATTAGAGCTGATCATCTTTCCTATTTTCCCTACGATACCCCTTAATTCAATTTCCTTTCCTTCCCAAAAAAAATTCAAGAAAAGTTCTTGAAAATTGAAGGTTATTGTCCCCAGAGATTGTAACCTTTGGACTCCTAGTACAAGATCAACACCACCCATTGGAATGGAAATCATTGGACTATTCAATACATATTACACCATGGTAAGCTTAATATTATGGAACTTTCCAGAGAAATTTATAGTTCCTCCATTTGCAACCGTCACTTGACACTCTAGTGCTGGATATAGCAAGCAATTCAATTTCTTAGCTATCGTACAATGAATCAAATTATGGGTACTACCCAAATCAATTAGCACTATTGCCTTTTTCTTCTTGACATATCCTCCTATATTGGGAGTTTGAAGAGTGGTAATCCCCACTAATGCATTACAAGATATGGTCGGGTTCATTTCCTCTTTATCTGGGGTTGGTTCCTGGTGTATATCCTCCTGTTTTGATGTTTCTTGTTCCTTTTCTTCGTCCTTTTCATAGCCTATGTAGAATAATTTCTTCTCAACACACTTATGAACTTTAGTTTATTTTATATCATAATTTTAACAAAGATTGTTTGCCATTTTTTCCTCCAATTGTTGTGTAGTTAGCCTTGTTGGTTGTGGAATACAAGGAGCAACAATACTTCCATCTTTATAGTTGTGAGTGGTAGATTTCCTTGTTGCCATAACTTCGCTTTCAATGTTTCTTGCCACCCTGAATGCCTTCTCCAATGGATCAGGTTCCCAAAGGCGAACCTATGTTGGATGTCATCATTTAAAGTCCCTATGAAGAAATTAATCTTATGCTCCTCTGGAATATTGGTTACCCTAACATTCAATTTTTGGAAACCTTCAATGTGCTCCACTATTGAACCCTTTTGTTTGAGATTTATCAATTGGCTAAAGAAGATGTTTCTCTTTGTATATTCATAATGTTATATCATTTTCTTTGTAAAAATTGACCTGGTGATAATTTTTTTACAAGAAAAAATCCATCTACACCATCCAAACTGAGTGGGTTCTAAATATAAAGATGCATTACTTACCTTTTGTGAGGGTTTCACATCCTGTAGATCAAAATATTGCTCTATCTGTAGTATCCATGTTGCCGAATCCTTTCCATCAAAATTTATCATATCTATATTTGGAATGTGGTGGTTCTTAAACCCCACATTGGAGTCTCTCAAATCGTAATTCATATTCCTTTTGCTCTCATCATGATTTTATGGATTACCTTGTCACCGCCGAGAAGCCTTTCTTGCAACAATTTTGTCAAACCTTCCTTCAAACCTTCCATGTCTGCTTTAAAACCATCCATCTTAGCTTCCATCAAATCCTTCAAACCTTCCATGTCTAATTTTAAACCATCCATGTCTCCTTTTAGTTCATAATTGGTTGCTATTCGTGGGAGCGGAACTTGTTGCACTTGGTCCCGTAATTTTGATATATCATGCTGCAATTCTCCCTCTTCATCCATCATAATAGAGATTTTTGAGGGCTTAATGGCTATAGAATTATTTTTCTTAGGAGGAATTTTAGAACCGAATACTGATATCTATGCTTCAATTTTCCCTTGGAATCCCTTGAAACTGATTTTTCAAACAAAAGTTATGCAATTTGAAAAAAAATACATACCTTTTTCTTTCTTTAAGGAGCTCGATCTTGAAACTGTTGCAAGTATATAATTTCATATATCCAAGTTCTAAAATTCAGTCCTATAGTAGCCCTCTGAGTCTTCTTTCCAACCCAAAAATTCATACCAATATTGGATTCTTCAAGAAATATTTATGCCCAATCTCCCATGATGACCTAATTATAGACTACTTCAGTAGAGCAAACTTGTATGGAGTTCTGCATGTGACCTTTTCGACCTTCGGCCCTAAACATGATGCCTAAATAACTACACTCTGTCCTTTTTCAGTCACTTTAGAAACTTCAAATATGATTCTCAGAGATAAATTTATGATGATTTTACCTAGATCACCTGTTATATATGGAATTTTGGAGCCTGCAAAAACCCTAACTTCCTCATAGCATATCTTCGAAAATATAGCGAGTGAAGATCTAAAATTTGTACACGAGGTTACTCAATATTTTGGCTCCACATGGCCATAATTCCAATTTTTGATGCTTCGTATAAAAAACGTTATAGTGAAAATTCCACGATCGCTCGCATGAAGAAGAAAAACCCTAGAACCCAAAGCTCAGATACCAAATGTTATGCAACCAACTCACAAATATATAGATCAACGACTTAAAAATTATCCTCTTTGAGGGGGAAACCCCCTTTAAATTAAATAAATGAACAATTCTTGGATCATACAAATTACAAAACCTCCTTTGTATATATAGGAGTCTAAGGGGTCATAATATATTCAGATCCTACATAAAAATAATAAAGTAAGGGCACAACATAACGATAGTTGGCTTATATGGGGAACAACAATAAAAATATGGGGGCTACATGGGAACAACAATAAAAATAAGTGGGATACACTGGTATTTCAGGGAGATAACATGTTATAATCGGGCGACTAGGAGGAAGTGACATTCCATTCTTTGAAGAGTGATTTTGTCCATAGATGAGAAAAGATAGCCAAGAGGAATAGGAGGTAGAGCACATAGGGAGGATTTATGTACTATAGCATCCCATGGGCCACAAGCCTTATTTCTTTGTACCTATAGACATATTTCCAAATAGAGAAAGAGATTGAAGCGACATCACTTTCTAGGTAGGTTTTTTCCCAAAAGGGTTTCCCAAAGAATATTTTGTGATTTATGTATGTGTGTGAGATTAATTTGTCATTCTCTATTTTTCTGCATAATTTCCTTTTGCATGCATGCACTAATTCCAATTAAATCTACATATATTAAAGTTTAATAACACTATGATATTGTAGAACCTCATATTTTTAATATAATATTATTAGATTTGTTGTGGCGATTTGTCCAATAGAATATCCACTACAGTTTATGGATTAGGGGAGCACTATTGGCTTAAGGGGGCCTGACCCAAGTTTAAATTTATTCATGACAACCAACAAAACCATCAACTACTGGTGTTTTTGGCAACAACCTATGTAGCATAGGCTGCAGTCTCACCCATAGCAGTATTGGGGGATGCAAGAACCAATTTTCTGCATCCAGAGACTAGTGTGATGTATTTCAGTGCCTTAGATATATTTCTGTGTAGATGTAACCTTCTAATAGAGTTAAAACTCTGAATTCAGCCCTAGATACCTTCAATCCTTCGCGGGACCAACCAATTGCATTAATCAGGCCCTAAAGGGTATGTCAGCTACTTTCGCGCAATTGAACAGGTCTTCTAAGGCTTCTGAGATCTAGATCTACCATCGTGCAGACCTAGCTTACTTATTTGAAACTAACCCAAAATAGATTTATATATTTGTGAATATAATTCAATCATTTTGTTAAGCATCAACATGTTCAATTAACCCAATTCACGCGTAGAAAACACATTGAATTATAGAAACAACAGTGAAAGTGACATAACAATTAAACATATATATGCAAGTATTTCCAACCCAAAATTAGTCTTTATTAATCAAAATTTTTCTAGTACAGACTTCAATTACCCTACACATTCAACTACAAGGGTGCACACACTCAGCTGTGAACTCTTCTACGCCACTGCACACTCAGCTATAGAGCTTTTTCTTCGCTTACTGATAGGAATAAGGCTTCATGTCTATCAAACCCTTACAACATCATTCATTCTTACTTCTATTCTTATCTATTATTTTTGTATGCCAAGGCTCATATATTTATAGGATTTCTAACAGAATACCATGGCCCTCGGCTCATGGGTGAGTTTTTAAAACTACCTATCACTTACCCAAACAAGTGGCTAAGGCCCCCGTGACTCTTGACTAGCTACGTGATCTACATCCATATTTTGGAGAGACTTTACATTCTTTACAAAATTATTTACAAAAAATGACTAAATTAATCCAATTCTACCCCTAGGGACCCCATCCCAGCACACCCTCAACACAAAGATCATGACTCACCGTCGAGTCACTCAGCTGGTTGTTCCACTTTCTGGCGGAGAGCACTTACTACACTGGTCAATGCTTGAAGTTCTACGGTTCTCTGTTCAATGGCTCGTTGTAAATCCTAGACCAATTTCTCTGTGGTTGGACCCTCCACTACAAGTTGCGTAGTCCTTTGGGTTTATTGCATGACATTCAGCGTCTCATAAATATTATGTAAAAGTTGGCTAGCTTCCTCTGTTCAAGGCTGAAGTCGGTCTCTTAGCAAGGAATATCTTTTCTGCAACTCCTGGATCTGCATCTAAATCACCTTGCCTTCTTGCAAGTATGTGAAGCACTGGACTAGTGCCAACGTCTATACAGTTGTACTGATTTCATCATATTTTTGATGCGCTTCCCTGATCTCTGTGTTCAACTATTTCAACGTAGGATCATCCTTCAATATATCCCCATAGGCCCATTACCTGATTGAATAGCTGGTCATATTCGTGAACTATGACATCTAGTTTACCCATTGATTATTTTATAGTTGCACCTCTTCGTTCCTAAACTTCTGGCGGTGTGGCTAGGTGAAGCTTGAGCTGGATTTTCGATATCTTCATCTGGAACTCAAAAGTGAATCGCCCAACCTCATCTTTGGCATTACACACTGCAACAAATCATTTCCTGACCTTCATCTTAGCTTGTGCATCCTCTGGGATATGCAATTCTGGAACTGTTTTGTAGGCTTGTTCAATTGCTAACTCTAGATTTGTGCTTCGCAATTGTGTTTCCTCTTTCTCCTTTAGTACATGTGTCTTCTCCTTGTACATTTGTTCATTTTTTACGTTACATTCACTGCAGATTGCAAGGGTGCACTGCTCCCTGACACACAACTCATCTGAGACCCCCTGATGCAATGTGTGGAGGGCCTAGAGTGGCAACGTAGCCACATTGATTCTCTTATCCCTCATCTTTTCTAGCATGTCATGGTCTTCCTAGTTATCTACTCATAAGGATCCTTCTGGTAAAGGAATGATCCTTAGGCTTTTTGTTCATTCCACTTTTGGAATACTCATGCTCGCTTGAGTCAGGTTCACTTGCACGACACTTGCTTGACCAACGCTCGCCTGGATCCTACCGGTCTGGATCTCCAGCTCACGCAGATCCTTCTGGACACTCCCTAGTGTTGGGATATATTGTTGCTCAAAGTACAACCATATATCTTATGTGGCATCTCTAACCTTGTTGCCAGTCTCATCTAAATTTCCCTTTATTAGTACAAGAGGGTTCATTGTTCAATGTTTATCTGATTTCCTCCTCTTTCATGAACATTTCGCAATCTCTTTAGTGTGCTTATGGAATTTAAAGGGGGTGGATACCTACTCACCACCATCTCCACCCTGTGATGATATATCCTACTCTATGGTATGCGAGGAAGCTGATGCATTGTCTTTCACCTTTCTCAGTATGCTCCTTTTCAGTGCACGTTGTCTCCTCAATGACCTTTTTAGTAGCCTCTTTCTTTTGTTGGGAAACCTTCTCCCGCACGACTGCCTACTCTTTTTCTTTCCACTTTTGCGCAACAAAGGTCTGCATGGAGGGGATTTCTCTTGCTTTGCTTATCCCAACATCAAACTGGGTAGGATCACACTACTTTGCTGGCCATCCACCCACAACCTCCTATACATTTGTTTTGACCACTAAGTAAGGTAGCTTGTTCCATACCTTTTGAGGGTCTCTCCTCAAGAAGAACCAGACATTGTGAAATTTTGCCTTAAATTCTGTGAAGGCCCTCAGCTACTTGAACAAGGTGGGAGATAACTTTGGCCTCTATTTTATAGCAATTCAGATGTCCATCTCCATGAATACCCAAAGAAACTTGGATTCTGTAATCCATTCCACATATTTTATCTACCACATCAAAGTGAACTTCGCTGCCTCTGGGAGGGTCTCATTCTACAGAGAGAACTGATTGTCCTCTGCAAGCCTCCATGCCACCAAAAATATTAGAAATAAGAGCCAATCATAGTGTAATTAATTGCTCTCCTCTTGCGCCTCACAAAAGTTTGCCAAAAATTCTCTACATAGATACTAGGCCCAGTTATATTGGACCCTTTTTGCACACTATGTTGGTAATGAAATGACCGGTGTGGGCACTTCATTCGTGCGACACTTATGCAATGTCTTTCATGTTAGGATCTGTGCTACAAACTATATCGCCTGGTATTTTATGAAACATATAGAATATCCACGTTTTTTCTTTACAAGCTCAAACTCGGTCTTCATATGGTCTGAGAGTTGTTTTTCCTTGGTTTTGCTCGCGAACTCCTTTGTTGGGTCTGCTCCTTTATAGGGAAACTTGGTAATATAATGCATTAACTTATCTATGATGGGGATAGGCTCACGTAGCCATAAACACCCATCATGCACTAATGCTAGCAGCTAACACATACATGCTATATTGATGTTGGAGCATTGAAAATGGGGTACAAATAGCATGTGCAATAGTCCCGCCAGCTGAACTCCTCTAACCCATTTCATCAGTTCCAACTTCATGACCCCTATCTCTTCATAGTATATGAGGGACATGTACTGATTTGTTACTAAATGCGGGAATTTCTCCTGGTCGGCGAGGTTCTAGTCTTCCATCTTTAATGCTAGTATGCGTGCTAAGAGTGTACCCTCATATGAAACGCCAGTCATAGCAATTATAAATTTGTTGGAATCAGGGACTTTGGTCACCTTCTTCTATCCTCTTTGTGGAGGCACATATGCTAGAATCATAGTGATTGGTTCAATGTCCTCGACATCCAACTCCTCAATCCCTTGGCGGAGCTCCTCTTCTTCTAGATCTAGGGGAATAAAAGGTTTCTTTTGCTTGTCCATTTTTCCCTTATGCCACACCTCCTGTGGATTCTTTCTGGGTGTTAGTGTTTGAAATTTCACCTCAGGCTGAGAAAGGAAAATCTCAAAGCTACATCAAACCATTCAGCCTCGTAGCTAGCCCTACGGGGCAGGAGAAGGCTCTCTCTGGTCACTCTCGGAAAATCTTCAATTAGGGAGACGACCAACAAAGTAACACTGATATTAGGCTAGTAAACTTATTAAAGAGGTTGATTTTACAAGGCAAAAATGAAAGTGTTTCAAAGGCGGTTGACCGAGGCTATTAGGCGGAAGAAAAGGACCAATCTACTCCTTATCTTGGCGAAGGCATCCCTCAAAGATCATGGCACTCACTAGCATCAGCTACAGCACAAATCCCAAAATTTTTTGAGAATTTTGGGTAATTTTGGAATTTTTTGGAAATTTACAGGTTTTGGCTTCTCAATGGGTCTCACCCCCGACGAGACCCTTTGTCTCGGCAACTCCATTTTACAAAAACTCAAAATTTTTGGATTTGGCATGAAACGTTACACTTTCTCATCCATTAGTAAGAAATTTCATCAAGTTCTGGGCCTCCAAAAGGTCAAAATGCATGCAAAATTTGACTTTCTACCCCTTTTTTGAGTTGCAGAAACCAATCTTGGGAGAATTAAGTTTTTATAGGGCAAATTACCTCCAAATTTAAAAATTCTAGTTGGGTCGGAAAGTAGACTTGCCGACCTTTCCAACAAGCTATCCTGCACCCAATTCTGATATCGGGAAGGCCTCTAAACGGAGCTGCAAAAGTGTGAGACCCATTGAGAAAAGGTGTGCGACCCGTTGAGGAAATTTTGCCAGATTTGACCAGTTCAGCCCAGAAAACGCAGTTTGGCTCCAGTTTGACTTTTTGGGGTGAAAGATGATTATCTTTGATGTAATTATGGCAACTCTAAGACACTTTTACTCTTTTTTAACACTTCTAGAAGATTCATTCATGTAAAGGGTAAAAATTGAATGCATGAACTGATTTCCAAGTTTATAGAGGCAAGTTGTTTGACTGCCTATTTTGTAGTGCTTAGTTTAGAAGTTGTTCAAACTGCTCCTAGAAGGATGAGCTCGACCCCTATAGGCAAGGGAAGAGGTTGGCTTGCCTATATTATGTATTTTCTTAGTCATTTTCAGGGGTTGGAAGGTTGGACTCCTGAGGGAGAAGCTATCATTGTATTATTTCACTGTATCTCTGCAATTTTTGGCTAAGGAAGACCAGGGTTTTGCAGTCCTTTTTGGGATTCTTGTGGTTACATGTATTGATGGTGTGTTTCTCTATGTAACTGTAAGTGTGTTATGTGAATCATTTCCTTTCTTTTCCTTCTGCACATTAAGCAAATGAAGTGTTAAAGTAAGAATTCATGACTGTCATGCCCTGCTTTTAAGTTTGTTTAATTTCAATGTTTTCTACTGTTTAAGGAGAATTCAAA
>APFE030106500.1:2264-18639 GCA_000404065.3 Pinus taeda | reverse complement strand
TACCTTAAGGGTTTGATCAATAAAGAATCATTCATATTATTTCTGGGTTTATTTGCATTGTCTTATATTTTCTTATCATATCTATATCATTTTGGGTTAGATATACAACACTCTCACCAAATAACAACACATCAATGCATTCTTTATGTTTCATCATGTGCAACCACTCATCATCAATTGAATTATCTTCATCAAATTTAACATCAACAATTCCAATTATTGGATCCACCAAACTACTTGTTTCTGTAATGATAACTTTATCTATGCCAAACTCATATGTTGCTTGTTTATATATTGCTTCATGCGCAGTTTTAATAGTTTCATAACTTGTTGCTACAGGGGCAACTTCAACCCGCAATGCTTCACCAAACATGGTGCTTACTATATTACCACAATCGATCCATGTTTCAAAAAAGAAATCACACATATCATTAACATAATGTTCATCTACCCTACAATGGAATATATAAGCATGCATGTTCTCATTGAAAATTCCAAACCCATCAGCTACTACTAGATTCACAAATCCACATCTTACTTTGCAATCATCATCCACATGTGTTTTCTCACAATCGGAATCACCATCATCTGCACCATCCACGTTACAGTGGATTCCTTGAGCATTTATATGCTCTTGCTCTATTTCATACACAGAGGCTTCAACTTCTCTCTTGGTAATCTTTTCTATGTCTTCATCCATATGCATGTTTGCATAATGGGTTTCACTTTTATAGTCTTCACGGAAATCATCGAATTTTGAGTGGGATTATCCAAGCTCTATTATCTTCCTACAATCTTGCTTATATACTCTTAGATCTACGACTAACTTCTATGCTTATGGCATAATGTATTGTTGCATGTCACTCCCCCTTGCACCAAATTCTTCTTCCAAGATCTTACATGCTTCCTTGGAAGTTATAGCTTTTACTACCTTACACAAAAAATTCTGTTCATGATAAGGATTGTCGTGTCAGTACCCTAACACTTCTAACGCCGAAAGGAATCCGCGTGCATGTGAAGAGCGATAAGTTGACAACCTGTAATGCGGCTCGTTGTTGAGCCGTTGTGCGTTATAACGCCTTATATACAATCGGGAAGGGTGTGTTATAACTTCAATCAAGAGAAAAAATATTTTTATCTTCTCTCTCATGGATTTTTGCTAATTCGCTTTCCCTGGCTCTTTGTAACTTCACTTTGATGCTAATTTGTGGGAAATACAAAGGAGGGTAGACACACAATTGACACATACAAACAATATGATAACATGGTTCGTGGCTCTTTTATTGATCACACAAACTTCATTTGACTTGCTCTTTTAAATTGAGGACACGATTTGACTTGACTTAATTAACTCACATTCTAAATTTGAATGACTTGGATCTCACTAGATCTTCATGCGAGAGTAATTACTATTTTCAACATCTATGTTTCTGTAACCTACTAAAAACACCTAGTGCTCGTGTGACTAAACTTTTTCTTTACTGTAAAAATGGACTAAAATAAAACTAAGATTAAGAAAAAAAATTATTTCAAAATCTAGGAAAAAAATAAATTGTAGATTAAGAACTATATTATAGAGTGTGATTAAATGTTTTCAATGAAAAAATGAAATTATTTAGTAAAATTATATATTAACATTAAATATTAAATAACATTGGCTAAGTCTCATATATAAACCTTAAAAAATTGTGACACCAACTAAGATCATGATATCTTTACTTTTGCTCCCGTGCATTCTTTTACTTTAGGATTTTAAGCATACGATTCAAAATGGACCATAACACTCTTTTTTATCAGTGTTAAAGAAAAATATAAATAACGTAAATTACCATGTTAAGTAAGTTCATTTTTAATTGGATTGCAGGTTTAAAATATTTTGAAAATTTTGAAATGGATTGGCATCTGCAATTGAGCTACTCTCCAGCATCATTAACAAATCGGTATCATTATCGAATTCGCCATTCGTCAATTTGAATACCGAATAGTTCAATGAAATTGGATCTGATTCACCTGAAAATACATGATTAGTAGTTTACTCACAAGGATTTGTTCATGAGCAAGCATAAAATGCTAATTCCGTACTCGTGAAGAACAATAAACAGCGGCTTGCACCCACAAAGGAAAGGAAAGGGAAATAGTCGGGAAATTGAAGAAAAAATCTCATTTTTCATTTTCACTATTGTATTTTACGACTGGAAATCAAGAAAGTAAGGAAAGAGAGAATTTGCGAAAGTGCGCTGATCAGGAAAGGAGTTGTTGGTTTTCTAAATATGCCTTTATTTATTAGGGAAGAATTTTGGATTTGAAACTAACCAACAATCTTAGATTTATGTTTGGAAAGAAACAGAGTTTTGGAAAAAGAAATGTGGGTTTTCTTTGATTAAATATATCGGTAAAGTTGTTACATTGTTCACATTTATCAGAAATTATTCAAAATGGGGAATGAAGCAAATTTAAAATGAATCTGTGAAGTTGTTATATTGTTTAGATTTATCAGAAATTATTCAAAATGGAGAATGAATCAAGAAGAACATGAACAAAAAAAATCATTGTGAGAGGAGGATAAATGCATATATTCAAGTTACGGAGACTTTTTCTGAATTGGAAAATTTGCATCCATATTTTTATAATACTATATTAAATCTGAATTAAACTTGGTAACTATACATAGAGCTTTTACATAACCAAAAACGAAATAACTGACAAATAGACAGAGGAAATCTCTGAAACTGGCCGAATCTATAAACTGAGTGTAACTGGTACTCATTATGTCCGACCATAACCAAAAGCCCAAAAAGGAATACGCCTCTGAACAATTATTTTTATTTTCCATGTAAGGTAAAAAAAATCCAAAAAGCGTTTCGTATAAGACTAAGTCTCTAGTTTCGTATAACTTATTCTTTGTGGTGAATGGTGCAGCTATGTTCAGGTCTCTTTTATATGATGCATGCGGCAGGATGTTGGATCCAATATTTGGTTTAGTAGGACTTGTGTGGTCGGGGAACTGGGCAGTGTGTCAATCGGGAGTGGAAAGCATCCTGCAGGGAAATTCGGCGTCTCATGTTGTACCTATCGAAGCCATGGCCAGCGAGCTGCACAGAGTAAAAGCCAAAGACCGATTCAAGCGCGTCTCGCGTGCAAAACCCAAACGAAAACTACGCAAGAGTGCACTGATTAACAAGTCTCATATTGTTTCGACTAGCAAATCTGACGGCTGGTATGAAGTAACAAACAGCTTACAGAGAGCAGCAAACAATGGTAAATCAAGCACAGAACTGCAACCAAATGAATTCGTTACCAATGATCGAGCAGAGATGGAGTACTGCCACGATCTGATCTGGAACCTCGAAACTAGTCATCCTGAAACTGAAGCTCCATGTAATGCTGTAAAGCTAGAGCTTACCCTTGGTTATCAAGGCTCCACTTCTCCTACTCGCATATTGTTAGCTGATAATCAAGGCTCCACTTCTCCTACTCGCATATTGTTAGCTGATAACCTCCGTTGCAGGGAAGCCCATTCAAATCAGTTCATGGAGAGGTATCAGCCATGAGTAAGTCACTTTTCGCACCAGAGTCTATGGGCATGGCAGCTTTTCCGTTATTATAATTATTGTATATACGAAACATGTATAAACTTTAGTGGAACTACAGTAGCTGTATTTGGTGGAACACCATGGAATCCATCACCTATTGTCAGTGTGAGTGTAGCGTTTATAAAGAGGAGTGTTATACAATATTTAGAAAATTTGTATATGCATGCAAGAAAAATCGTTGTACACTGCCCCCTGAATATCCACCTTGTAGATTATTACATTTGAATGTTTAGGATCTATCTGTATTTATATTTTGATTTTGAGATTCTGTTCAGGATTAGATTCTTAGCCTAGAATTAAAAAGCAGTGAATATGGGTTTGAAGCAAGCTGCGGGTAAGGCCAATGTTCAGTTATATGATAAGAAATATAACAAAAGGAAAGTCAAAGTTACTGCCATATCACTGTGTCTCGCAAGCGTATCTTACACTTCAATATTCGATTTGGTTATATTTTTATTTTCCACTTGCAACCCTTCTATTCGACATATGCTGACATGAATATATTGACTGCATAATTGGTTAGATCAGGTATGTGTTCTAGTAGAGGTCCAAGTAGAGGTCCAAGTAGAAGTAGAGGTCCAAGTACACTTCACCCTTATACTCCACCAATCTTCTCTGATAGCATTTACAAGAATGTGAAGTTATTTCTACAACTTCAATATGTCACCACTCTACATATTCTTTGAACGATATCGATGTGTTAAGAATTATATACCACAAGTGTTCTTGTGTGCGTTCAAGAAATTTGCCATCAACACTTATGTGAATTCAAGAAATTTCCCATTTCCCATTAGGAACAAATTTGAGGAAATTTTCCTTCGAGATCGAGCTCATGCTATTTAGCATGACTTTAGAGACAATCCGGAAGTGTACAATTAGGATGCCAATTAAATTTAATCTTAAAACATTTCGATAAAGTGAAAATAGATTTCTCATTTCAATCCATGTGAAAATTGATCTCTCATTTCGATTGATGTGAAAGTAGATCGTTACAATGCTTAGATGAGATTTTTCATATGAGTAAAAAAAATGATAAAATAGAGAGAATATTATTATTAGGATGAGTGCCCGGGTCATTAAACCATGCATTGAGATATATGCATATATCAGAAAAACTATTTTAGTTTTAAAAAGTAATTCCTCAATTCTTAAATTTTAGGTTAAATGGTGAGTATGTAATCCTTAAAAATACATGGAAAAAAAATATGCAATTTATTTATTTATGTGAAAAAATAAATTTTGAAATTTGAAATAAAATTTTAATTGAAGTTTTAAATTTAAAATCGTTTTTTTGGAAAATAATGAAATATACGTTAATATAATAGAATAAATGTTATGAATTTTTTAAAGGGAAACAATACAATTATTATTTTTAATGATATTTTTGTCGTGTTTTTTTTTTTTTTTAATTAGATTATAGACTTTTGTATACAGAATTAAACTCTGCATCCAATAAGTAAAATTTTAGTAAATCCATGATAAAGTTAGAAATCCATGATTTTAAGAACAATTTTTTTCATGTATTTCTTGTTTATATCTATGTGAGTTTACCAAATGTATGTAAAGTGGGTACCTGTATTATGTAAAATTTAACTCTATATAAAATAATTTTGTACACTTGAAATTTGACTAAAACCAATAGGAAAATAAGTAATGATCTGATTTTTTTTTTTTTTTTTTTGTAAATTATGGGACTTTATATTACTAATGAAAATTGCATTACATTAATAACACTAGGGGCATAGAGGGAGCATCGAGGCTCAACCATCAACCCATGTCGCCTAGATGAGCCACATAGAACTTCATAAGCAAAATAACAGTGCATCGAGGGCTTACAAGGTGTGGTCTCCTTGACATGCAAGTTATACAGCAAAGCTAGAGAAAATTGACCACACAGGAGCGTCAAAACAAATTCCCACATCAAAAAACTCCTTGGAATACATAGAAACCATCCAATGTGTCACGACTGAAGAGCCCAAAATGCCACTGCTAAAATTGTTGATCCAGTAAAGAGGAAACCACTAACGCTAGTGCAAAAATAAGCAGACTGCACCTAGAATTTAACAACCATATACCACCTTGCACTTCAAAGAATAGATAGGAAAGTAAACTCTGGAGACAAAAGGAAAGAGACATGCACATGCCACAAAGGCACACAACGATCACCATGTCATGTCGTTGTAATATGTATATCCAAAGGCCATCTAGGGTGTGCCAGTGACAAAACCAAAAGCTTCAAGAGAGTCCCAGATTGTGCCACCCAACACCCCTTTTCACTTATCACTATTTGAGGACAACACAATTGTCAAAACCCTTGCATTAGAGCTAGGGGATCCCTCATGTCCCTACCATCAGATTCACAGGAAACGTGTTGCTCCACATGCACCAGACATGCATTAATTTTATCCACACATAACCGTAGGTTTCTAAGCATCCTTTTAACATCCTCAAGAGAGGTGAAAATGTTGTACTTATCCATGTATTTATCCCTCGTAACCAAGCCTATCAATGTCTTCTTTTTCCAATAAGCACAAATGAGTTCATATCCTGTTTCTTCCTACCCTTTGTATGCCTAGGGTCCAATACCGAACCTAACAAATTTTCCCACAACTCTGAATCTGAATGTTATTGACTTTCCTCTCTAACATTAATCTCAAACTCCCAATTTTCCTCGTATATTTTAGGTGGAATTGCATTGAAGTAAGACACCAAAAAGTCATGGTCAAAGAGCCTCCTCCCATTCTCGATCATTAAGCACATTTTTTTCCATTATGTGCATAGAGAAGAGGTGAGGGGTGTCATACCTTATCCTACCTATGATGTCGAATTGTTGGAGATGCCTGCATGCTACTATTGGGCTTCATAATAGGATGATTTTTAAGGTGTTGATTTCATTTCTTTGCTTCTACACATGTTTTCATAGCATGGTGATTCTTGATTGATGAAATCCATTTATTTGTTGTTGTGCAGACTTCTTTTCTGCGCTCATTCTACTACTTTTGAATGGATGGATGAACTGATATATGATCTCTAGGGATGGTGTGTCCCTTCTCATCTTTAGAGATGGCCTCATGAAGCCCAAGGTGACTGGATCTTCTACATGGAGGTGTAAAAAAATGGTTCAGGATTATGTTGTAATTGTGCAAGCTCCTATAGGAGGGATCCACTTCTTGTAGTTCTCACTTCAGTCCACCTCAAGAGTTCATATTACATTCAGGATCTAAGAAAAATCATAGGAGGTATAGGGACAGGATTAGAATCATCAGAGGGTGGTGTATGTAGTGAAAACATTGAAGGCAAACACTAGGTGAATTTTGAGGTCTAAAATGGGCCTCCTAAGAAAAATGTACAACCAAAATAAACTTTATAAGAACCAATAGGATTCAAGATGATCATGTTAACCATGGAGATAATTCACCATTTTTTGAGTAAAAAAGTAAAAATATTTATAAATAATAAAATAATAAAACTACTTTTTCAACTTGTATTTTCAACTTATCTCCATAAAGTTTTACTCAAATTTCTAGCAAGAGTAGTTGTTGAATGCAAAATTTCATTCCTCATCCAAAGATTACCCATGTTTCATACTTTCGATGGACTCTGCTACACAAAAAATGAGGAATACATGAAAAATGTGATCGCAATCACATTTTTCATGTAATTCTCAATTTTCATGTAGTAGGATCCATCAAAAGTATGTAACATGGGTACTCCTTGGATGAGGAATCAAAGTATGCATCTAACGAGTGTTTCCGCTTGAAATTTGAGTAAACCCATAGGGAGATAAGTTGAAAATACGTGTTCAAAAATTAGTCTTTTCTTTTTCCCTCTAAAACTTGATGCTGAAATCTAAACTTATTTTATTATTTCAACTATTATTTTATAATTTCCTCACGATGCCCATTTTAGACCTCAAAAATTCCATAATGGTTTTTTTTATAGGTTTTTAATGTATCATAGAGTGGATTTTTTTTTGATGAATTTTGGCTAGATAGAGTAGATGAATGATAAAGAAATTTTGGTGGACCTCTCTCAATATTTCCTAAGGAAAACATTACCCATTTGGCCCCTTTCTAAATTATATCTTCCTCCTATAGCATTTCACTTTTCTCGTGTAGCAATTCAAGAAAATTCTATATTAGTTCAGGATAGTCCTGTAGCACTTCAAAAATGAGGCAAAACATGGCTCAATTTTTTCCTAGATGATGGAGAGAGGTAGGGAGGTGAACAAAGAGGATTGAAATGCAATGAATAGTTGGGAATAATGGAGAAATGAATCTGTGAAACCTATTTTGTAACCATTGTTCTTCTGACTATCTGGAGTCTTGCAAAATAGAGATGTTAGCCAAATTGGTGTAAGGACTCCTCCCTTGTGTCTTATTTCTTTTTCTCTTTTTTTTTTTGGAGACATGAAAACTACCTCTATAGTGGTTTTCAACCTGCATGCATACCCTAGGAATCTTAGAGGAGGTTTTCAACTGCAAGATTTTTTATTTTTGTTTTTTTCTCTTATTTAACCCTAGAGTTGGCCTTAGATGCCTCATAGAGGTTTTCATTTAGGCCCCATATTTTTCTTTTTTCTTTTGTTTTTTAGTACGCTTTTTGCATTAAGGGATGTTAGCCTCCCAATCACATTTAATTCTCTGTTGATTTAACTAATAAACTCTTCCTTGGATAGAGGCCTTTTATACAACTTTAACCTGTGACCATTGACAAGTAAGGTGATTCCTTCCTCATCAATTTTTTTGATTTGGACAGACCCATTCTCATGACATATTTCCACTAGATAGGGACCCAACAACCTTTTCATTAAATTCCCCTTGAAATCCTTAAATATGGAACCATATAATAGGGCCCAATCACCTTCCTAAAAAGTATTCTCCCTAATGTGTTTGTCAGGCCAAATCTTCCTTTGTAGTTTGATTAGTTGATTGTGTAGGAGAGCTTGCAGCCTAAATTCATCTAAGACATTGAGTTCGGGTAGCCTCTCTTATTATTCTGTAGTGAGGTCCAAGTCTAACTAAGCTTCCATCCTTAAGGTGTTGTATTCAAATTCACTGGACAACGGGGCCTTCTTCTCATAGACTAGTTTGAATGGAGTAAATCTAGTGGTGGTCTTCCAAGTTGTATTTTAGGCCCAAGTGGGTTCTACAAGTCTGTATGCCCAATATTTATGTTTCTACTAACAACCTTGGTTAAAAGTTTCTCCAATGATATGTTTGTAACCTCAACTTGCTCATTTTCTTAAGGGTGATAGGAAGTCGATATCCTATGCTTGATGTGGTGTTGCCTCATGCGATTTTCGATCAAATTTGATGTGAATTGTGCTCCTTGACCAATGACTAACTATCTTGGAAAACAAAACTTGTAGAATATGTCCTCTCTCCGAAATGCAACCACCTTTTGCTCAGTTTCTACCTTTACAACCTTTGTTTTAGCCCATTTAGTCAGGTAATAAGTGAACACAATGATATACTTATTTTTCTCTTGTCATGCCCCACTTATTAAATGGCTCTAGAGTTACTTGAGGTTGTAAGGGAATTTCAACCTTAGGTGTGGGCTTACCCATGCTTTCGCACTGATCACACCTGGTGGTGTACCTCCTTGTATCTTGATGCGAAGTCGAAGAGTAGTAACCTGATTTTAAAACATTGAAGGTTGTCCTTTCAGCAACAGAGTGGCTTCCACAAGGTCCAGCATGTATTTATTTAGAACTGCCATCTAGAAGGTAGCAGGGCCATTGAATGAAACAAATCGAAAGACTCTATAGGCAAAGGTACCCCAAGGACATGTGAATAAGGTCTTATATTGTTCTTCAGGGCTGATATGTATTTGGTTTTACCCACTAAATCACTCCAGGAAGGAGAATAATTTCTTCCCTACAAGGCCATCTAGGACTTGGTCAATGAAGGGAAAATAAAAATGGTCCTTCTTTGTAGCCTTGTTAAGCTCTCAGTAGTCAACATAGATCCTTCACTTCCCATTTTTCCTGGGGACTAAAACAAGAGGGGATACCCACTCAACTATCTAAAATGGGATACACTAGTACAAAATGACTTATTAATTACTAAAATAAAAACTAAAATTTGCATATAAACTACAATTTTTCAGTCAGTGACCAATAGTAGCTAATTTTCAGTACCTTATAATGCGACCAACATTTATTCATTTTTAACTTATTCATTAATTGGTTGCCTCAATTTTATCATCTAGTAGTATATTTAGTCATTATTTTGGTCATTAATTTAGTCATTTATTTAGTCATTAATTGCACAATTTATTACCAAATATACCACAAATATACTGCTATATGATTACCTGAGAAGACGAAAAAAATATGACCAAAATGTTGGTCATGTTATAAGATACTATAAATTAGCTACTAATAGTCATATATATGCAAATTTTAGTCATAATTTGAAACTAATTAATGACCAAAAAAATATGACCAAAATGTTGGTCATGTTATAAGACACTATAATTAGCTACCAAAAGTTATATGTATGCAAATTTTAGTCATCCTTTGAAACTAATTAATGAACAAAAAAATATGACTAAATTTTAGTCATATTATAAGATACTATAAATTAGCTACTAATAGTCATATATATGCAAAACTTAGTCATCATTTGTAATCACAAATTCATTATTTACAGTAGTCATTTATCTGTCTTTTGTAAAACGACTAATTTAGTAGTTTCTATTTATTTCATTTAATTTCATTCATAATCATTATAAATGACTAATTTAGTCATATATTCATTTTATTTGTGTTCTCCATTAATCAATATAAACCACCGATTTAGTAGTTTTAGATTGATTTTATGTGTTCATTATTAATCAACATAAATTAATTAGTATGATTTTGCGACTAAATTAAAAAAAATGTCATCCAATGTGCATGTTCATCTAATATGATAGTGCAAATTTGCATATGTTAATTACAATACTAAAAAATATAAAGTGTAACTAAAAATAATTTCAACCACAAATTTTATTATATAAAATGTTATGTTTTACAATATGAGTTTCCAACTTAATATTAGTTGGACTACAATTTACACATGAAATATTGTTTCATCATTTCAAAACATTATCACTGTGTTTCCAAGGAATTGCAAGTGAATTAACCAACTCTGAAGACTTGACCATTAATCTCTATGTATGTATCTTATGCAAGATATTTCTTTAAGGGTATCACTAGACCAGATCTCTTCTCTTTCTCATTTTGCATTTGTTGCTCTAGTGTTATTGTTCTCCTCTTTCTTCAATTCCTACTTCTTACCATGAATATTGAGTTCCTCTCCTAAAAATGAAAGAAGATACAATGTGAATTATAAGACATGAAAGACAATGAATACTTGAATATAAACTAAGGTAAACTATAAAATATTTATAAGACATATACCTCAACATCAACAATGTCAATGTCATTTTCCCCCATAAGAGCAAGAAAATTGAACAAGTATTCTTCAGTTGGGGATAGTGGTCATAATGTGGCTAGATGACCTGTATAAGCAAAGAAAATAAAGCATCACCATAGAAGAGAATATCTTAGTAAGTTAGTTATGTTCAACCTTCAAAGAAATCTTAGGCACAATCATGCCAACTAAGTTACATGTTAAAACACTCAACTTGTAGATACCTTGTTAAAACAAATAATCTAAGGTGAGATGTTTAACCCTTGTCATTTTATTCACAACAAAATTTCATTCTTTAACACATGAACTTGGTCAATTATATAGATAACCTGTGCTCAAAAAACAACATGAAAGTAAACTTTTTTAATAGCCACAAAAATATTTTAACACAAAACAACTAAAAGTATTTCAATTAATATCCTATAATATTAAACTCATCTTCAAGCTTTGGATGTTTTTTAAATGGACATAATACCAAGTACTTTCAATTTCATAGTTAAAAGACAAATCAAAATCAAAAGAAACATTCAAAATACAATTAAACAATAAAGAGAGTATATCATGGAATGTGCATTGCAATTATAAGAAATTTGTTTACCTGTCCATCAGTGCCTTGTCTAGCATTCCTAAAACATTTCCTCGCCCATAATAAGCATGAGGTGGAAAAACCACAAGATTAAAAACCATAGGAATCCCTACTAGAAACTTATCCAAATTCGATGGTTCATGTGCCAAAAGGATCTCCAATAACAAATGAATCATACTTGAGACATGCTCTGCATTGTCTTCCCATCCTTTTTCCAATACCAATTCCTATAACCTGCCCAATGCCATTTCCTATTACCTGCCCACACCAGAGTCAAGTAACAATAAAAAAAGGCATTTACCTTTTTTCTATCTTTTATATCTATAAAATTTGAATAAGATTTGTTTTAGGAACATATTAGTTCATATTTAAATCCTTCGTGTCATGAGAAGGTGTCAATCAAGTAGGACATCTAAAAAAGCAACCTTAATGAGGTCCTCAAACAATTCATATAATACCAATTATTTTCTTGATGTGATATATTGGGAAGAAAAAATAACATATTTGCAAAAGAAAAATACATAAATTACTTGTGTTCAAACTTTGTATATGGTGTATCAGTAGGAAGATTTTTAAGATGTTTTTCCTTTACCAAAGTAGATTGTAGCTTGGTTAAACTCTATATCGTTTCATTCAATATCAATTTCTGCAAGATAAATGTCACACATTATTCTTTTCCATTTCTTAACATGCTACAAATGATAAATTGAAATTCATATAAAACAAAGAGAAAACCATTTTTCTAACCAAAACAAACAAACAAATAGTGCTTCTAATACAACTTCACACCTCAAAAATTATTGTGCCACATGCATGGGCTAAAGCTGAGATTCTTTGAACCATGTTTAGGTCATACTTAATGGGGTATTTGTATGTTTATCATGATGTCAATTTGGTGTTAAAAGCAATATATAAATCCAGGGTATTATCAGTGAAATTCAAGTATAATTCAAAAAAAATAATGTCATTGCAAGGTAGTGGAGACAGAAACATTGTCATAATTAGGCTTCTCAATATTAGTTTGATTGGAATTGAGTTTGTATTTGAATATATAATTTTATCTAAAGAAATGAAATAGAAAAATGAGAATCGAAATGGCCCAAGCAATCCCAAACATTCCTTTCTTGGTTATCCATACCTATCTCCTAGCCTTGTTAAAGCAATGTGCTTTTAATTATTCAATGAGTAGAGTGAATTTGCTACAAAAAAAAAGTGTGGTCATCAGGATATTAATTATAAGCTCCAAAAATAAAGTTGTCAATTGGGTTTACCTCTGGTGGTTGTGAGGAATGATTGTTATCCTTCCCACCCAGTTTCGGTTTCCATAAGTGACATGTTGAGCTCACAACACGCTTATTATAAAACGATAGCACACTTCCAATGAAATTGACCTTCCTGGGAGGTGCAAGCTCCGAGGAGAATTGGATCCTATCACATTTGAGGTATGGAATGTGATTGTAATTAATAAGACCAAAAAGATAATTTATGATATCATAGTTCATAAATAAATTGAAAATGTCATTCCTTCTATATCCAGTTGTTTAAAAATAGCTTTCTTACGAATTTGATCGACTTAAAAGGCATAAGAAAGCTTGTCACATTTAGCTTTCAACCATGCTTCAATCTCAAGAACCAGTGACATTTGATAGCTAGTACTATCCTGAAAAAGAATAATTAATATTCAAAAAAGTAATTAATGACCCTATGAGACACAAGTGCTTCAATAATTTTGTAGGATATTTTATTCAAATAAATTATATAGAAGCTCTTTGTTCTTTATCAATCTTTCCTAATGTATAAAATGTGATTACAACTATTCATAAATTATATATTCCACCTTGGCCACTCCTTTCTAGGAAAATCTAGTTCCCCATAACTTCACTAAAGTTTGAGATTAAGAGCTTAAATTTCTTTGAGGAGGCTATCATCAAAAGCGTAGACTAAAAAAGAATCAAGTGAAATGCCATTAGATATGGAACTAATTAGAAATCATAGACTACACCCTTGCCTCTTCCTTTCCTATAAAAATCTAGTTTACCATAACTCCATCAAACTTTGGACTTAAGAGAATAAATTTCTTTAAGGAGGCTATCATTGGAAGTATAGACTAGAAAATTTTGAGTCAGGCCACTGCTTATGGATGAATTAACACTATGATGAATCTTAAAATGTAGGAGACATTTCAAAATATACGAAAACAATGAAAATTTTCCTTTACTAAGGTATTCAAGGTGCAATTTTCAATCATCAAGCACCCTAATTAGCACGAATAGGTTTATGTTGGATACCATTTACGAAATGCAAGGAAGTACCTAGTGGTTTTCCTATGAGATCTTACATGGAAAATAGAAAGAATGTGAATCAATAAACTAAAAATATTTAGATGGAAAGAGGGCAAGCTCTAGTAGAAAATGGTGAAATTAGTGACTAGGTGACTAAAAATGTTAGTCACCACAACTTTTCCAATTGAAATACTACCAAAAATTAGCAATATTAAGAGACCCAACTAAAAACGACTAACATAAATTACTATTTTAGTCAGAAGTTAAAATATACGATTAGATAATAAGTGATACTACTAAAAATGACTAACATAAATGACTAATTTAATCTAGGAAAAAAAATATGAATACCTAACAAAAACTACAATAATATGAATTAGTCATTTATGTTAGTCATTTTAATTATGCCACTTCAACAATCTAAACTTACAAGTCACAAGGGATTCAAAGGGTATTTTAGATTGGATGAAAGGTTATACTTCCTTCTACACTTCTTTATTGGATCAAAGGATGATTAAAATTATGGGGCTTATTAGAATCTTTAGGGTCATATCATTTGATCATATTTAGAAGGAATCAAATTCAAAGGTTGGAAAATTATCGAAAAGGAGAGTGGGCCAACACCTCCTTTTGCAACACGACATGAGCACCTATATATGTTGCAACAACCTTTCCAACTTATTTAGTTGTTTTAACATATATTTCACGTTTATTCTTCGTCTTTCAAAGTGGTAGTGCTAAGGAGAGGGTAGGATCTTTGATCAAAGAATGGTCACTTAGTACCACTACCAAATTTCCTTCATGCAACTTGCATGATGATAAAGGGATGACATTTGAATGTTACAAACATATAAGTAGTCCACATTAAACTTTGTTGTCTTCATTGTCCTTAGTAACAACGACAAGTTTGAATATTTCCTTTATCTCAATTTATGTCAATTTATGTAATTGAAACTAAAGAATTATTATTTTAATAAAAAGTTACTTTCAAAAATGTTCGTAATTTCCTCAATTTTAAAATAAAGCCAGCCTAGTTCCATCTTAACTCCGGATCTATCAAGCGACAAGAGGGATCACATCTCTTGATGTGCAAACCTCATTTTTGAGTGAAAAACTTGAGGAAAGGTTTGTACCTTGAGAGATTTGATCCCTCTCAATGCTTGCTAGATCCAGAGTTAAGATGGATCTAGGTTGGTTTCAGTCATTTGTGGCTAAAGAAAATCTAATGAACATATGATTAATTTTATCAATAATACGCAAATTCATCTAATATTAATATAATCATTTTAAATATGCCAATATGTCTCAGATTAATATGTATATTTTGATTTTAAATTTTCTTAGTTGCCTCAGTTTGTTGTGATGATAATAACTTTAATGATGAAAAATGATGAAATATAATTTTTTAATGTAAAGGGACAATATAATAGTGTTGAATTATAGAAAATGTGAATAATAAGAATATAGCCAATTAAAAATCGTCCTCATTGTGGTTAATCTAAAACTATTATTCTTATTGTCACCCTTGTTACCTTTGTCGACTTTTCATATTGATTGTCATATTTTCATATCGACTATATGAAAAGGACAGGTTAAATCATAAACCATTTAAATATTAGCTCAATCTATTGTATTAAACATCATTCCTTGTCTCTCCTTCTCTCCAATATTAATAGGTTGAATTACTCTAACACAAAAACCAATTTATATTGTCAATAATTTTTTGTGCTTACACTGAATGAATGCACAATGTTAATCCAATCACTTTAAAATTAATGTACCATCATACATCCAATTACATCAAATATAAATCAACATTTACTTTGAAATTCATGAATCTAATGCAAGCAATTAAATAAGATTAGAAAACAACATTTACACTAAAATCATTGCATCTAATGAAATAAATCAAATAATATTAGAAATCAACACTTACACTCAAATAAATTCATCTAGTGGACATAAGAAAATTGGATTATAAACCAACATCTACACTGAATTTAATGCACCTAGAGCAACTTAAGCAAATAGGATTATAAAGCAACATCTACACTGAAATAAATGCATCTAGTACAAGAAATCAAATAGGATTAAAAATCACCATCTACATTAGCATCAATGCATTTAGTGCGAGAAATCAAATAAGATTAGAAATCACCATCTACACTGAAATCAATGTATCTAGTGCAAAATATCAAACATTATTAGAAATCAACATCTACATTGAAATCAATGCATCTGGTGCAAGCAATTAAATAGGAATAGAAATCACCATTTACGTTGAACTCAATGCATTTAGTGCAAGCAATCAAATAGGATTAGAAATCATCTACATTGAAATTAATGCATTTAGTGAAAGCAATCAAATATCATTATAAATCAACATCTACACTAAAATCAATGCATATAGTAAAAGAAATCAAACTGGATTAGAAATCACCATCTACACTGAAATCAATGTATCTAGTGCAAGAAATATTCTTCCCTCCCCCC